>CAJUYH010004525.1:0-26843 GCA_910591685.1 Galerucella tenella
ATATATATATATATATATTCAGAAAGGACTATGTAGAGTATATGCATGGGTATATATAAACTATGATGGTGTGTGACTATGCCAGATAGTAATTGGACTTGGTAAAATTTTCATAGATATGGCACTAATGTAATAACTACGAAATTCAAGTCCTATTTGTCATACTATAAAAAATAAGAAGAATGAAACAATAAAATATTGCATGAATATCTCTCTATTTAAATTTGATCGTGAATAAAAATATCGGTGTTTTATATGCTATCAGAAATCTATATACAAATATGTGTGTGTATATATATATATATATGTACATATATCGATATATAATGAAAAAATATTTGAAACGAATGAAAAAATTGATATTCAGAGAAGTCGACGATGAAATTGAACAGAGAGAACGAGTGAGACGCAACGAAGCTCTCTCCTGCCAGCCATTTTAAATTCGACGGATAAAACGTATTGAAAATGGAAAAATTCGCGAGAAAATGGGCGAGACAGTTTGGTTGTATTGGAGGTAACGTAAAGAGTATGACGAAAGTAAGCAGTGTGTGTGTGTGTGTGTGTATTGTATATGTAGAAATGTGGTGATGGTGGATTTCGAAGTAGGAAAAGCGAAACGTAAGGTATAACACCGTAATATACATACACTTGGTTATACGTGTATACTCACTCTCTCTTTCTCTCCCTATCTCTCTCTCTCTCTCTCTCTCTCTCTCTTTTTCTTTCTTTCTTTCGGCCGTCTATTTATTTCTTTTTATTCGCACGCGAGATAACTCGTGGATTACAATCTCTTCCTCCCCGTTGGAGCTTCCGCCTGACAGATTCCACTGGAAGAAATATTCCGCGCACGAATAACGCATTTTCGTTTGGGCGTGCGCGTATTCAGGTATATGCGAATATATTTATGTTCAAATACATATATGTATATAATGATGCGTGTGTGTGTGTGTGTATGTGTGGAGATACACAACAAAACGTGCGTGTGATGTGAATATGTATATGCGCTTCAACGATTTACATACCACTGTTCATACGACAGCAAACTCTCTCTCGATGGGATGCATCCGACCATTTACATTCCATGGAAAATAGAGCTGCGTTCCATCGCGTTCGCATTTCCCTCTTTTGCTCTCTTTTTCGCCTTCAATATCTTTAAATATATATATATATATATATATGTGTGTGTGTGTGTGTCATTTCCCTTCGATTTTGATCATGAATATTACACAATATAATCAGTTTTTTTTATATGTATACAATTTTATGAAAAAAAAAAATTATTTTTCTGTTTATTTCATATGAGAGATTAAAAACCGAAGTGAATAATGATATTTGTTTCATTATTATGATTCATTTTTTAGTTTAAAATTTTGTTTTTATTTTTTTTTTTTTCAAGAATGAACACGCCAGGCGTAATTCAATTTGTGCCATTAGTTCGAATTAGCGTTGGAGAATTCGCTCGCTCGTGTGTGCTGATACAGCCCGAATCCTCGTGGAAAGGCTAATGGCCAGTACAATCCTATCGAGCGGAAAATTCGCTGTACATGGACGCCCAATGGAGTCCACTGTGGCGAGATTAACCGTTGATCGTTCTCGCCTAATCGAATCAAATTCCATTCGCGAGTTGCTAATGTTTATGCTACTATCAATGCATGGATTTACTCTTCATATTGCTATATACAGACATATATATACATATATATCTATAATCTGTATGTAACTATATACGCAAAATTTAAGTACATTTATATGTCGATTTTAATATTGAAAAGAAATAATTATTATATAGTTTATAAAAGTTGTAGGTACTTATAAAGTACATATGATACAATAATAATTACAGTTATCCAAAAGTCGTTTGTGCTTTAATGATTCGTTTGCGTTTAGTTCAGTCCCGTTATATATATATATATAAAATTTTGAGTACTTTTGATCGCTTATCCATACAAAAGTATATAAAACAATATAGCTATCATGAAAAGTAGATTTAATAATGAGATAAGTCACACGAATGTGCATTTCCAAATTGTAACATGTGAAACATTCATTCTCAGGCAGAATAAAATATTTAAAGGAAAAAGAGAAGACAAAGAAAAACAAAACGAGAATGAGAAAGAAAACCGATAAAAGCTACAGAAGAGCAATTCTCACTTGAAATTTTTTTCTTTTTTTCATGTCTGTGAAGTATATTTGATATAATTACCATCACGGAAGTCTGACTTGAGAATTAATCCTTTCTATTTTTTTTTCTCCCTCTCCCACCACTACCAACGATAATTTATATTTTCACGAGGTCATTAAAACATGTACATTAAATTCTTAAAATTGTCTACCCATACTTAAAATACAATTTTCATAATTTATTTGTTTATATATTTGCGTTAAGAATTATAATTGCTGTTGTTGTTTCATTGATAATTAATTATATACTTGAGTAACTAGATAAAAATATATACGACCGTTAAAATATGCAAACTCATATTGAAATGATTTCGCGCGCGGGCGATGTAAATGTACACTCTTGAACACGCAACACGGACATATAACGATTGTTATTCTCTTGGGCAATAGGAATTTCCTATATATATACATATATATATATACATGTATATTAAAATATATTAGCAGCGCGTGGTATCTCTATCGGCCTTTACGCAGTTGGGTCGCTTAATTGCCAATCGGGAATTAATATCAATTGACTCTGGTGTGTGCGGTTGTGTGAAAGCCCAATGTAGAAATAATAATGCACACGTAAATCATTGTACCCTCTTACGGCAGTGAACTGTACAAATATATATATATATATATTTGCAAACACATGCATACAATGTGGTTTTGTTATAATTGAATACATAAATGCACCGTGGGTACATATATATATATATATATACATTATATAATGTATAACAGTCAATATCACTCTATATATCCATGAACACGCTCGTCCGCATACTTCTCGTTCAAGTTTGTACACGTTAATAGATATAGTTATATACTAATCTATATATACATAGATTAGTATATATGTATAGGATGTAGAATATGGAGAGAACTGGAGAGTTGTATACTGCAACCGTGCGCACGTCGACAGAACCGGAAGAGTCCTAATGCAAGCCTTCTGATTGTCGGTTATGATATAGAATGAAAAAAAAAAAAATGAATTAAAAAAAATCATAAAAATAAAATGAGTTTATTCACACAGTGTATATGTATATTTATATATGTCGGGGTCAAAATGTAATTGGGCGTTATATCCCTTGAATTAACTCGAGCGTATACACGTACACACGCATGTATATATATATATATATTTATGTGTATATTTATATATTTTCATTTTTTACGTTTTCAATATCTTTTTTTAAAAATTTCAAAGTGCAACCTCTAATCATTCACAAATATACACACTCATAATTGATTTATACATTGAATTATTTCATAAATAAAATACAAACAATAATATATATTAAACATATATAAATAAATGTATAAAAAACAAAATAAAATACCCCGCCCATTTTTTTCTTTTCAATTACTCATTAAATAAATTAATTTTTTATATAACCAATTGAATATTGAGAATAAATAATATCGGAAATTTGTAAACAATTAAACAATTTATACATAAAAAAAAATTCACATTAAAAGTCAACAAGAGTCATTAAATAAATGTGTACAATCTAACTTGAAATAAAATCTTTTACTTTCTCCATCACCTATATATATATATATATATATAACGACCACTACAGTTTATGGGTCTTTCTCCAGCGATTCCCGGTAATTTCTCATGATCCTGGCGGTCTTCATGTGCACACGCCCTATCGTCCGGGCCACGTAACGAGCCGTTGTACATTGCAGAGGAGCGCAAGATACAAACGAAAATGCACTTCTACACATATACCTGAACTATATACATACCACACACATATATATATATATATATATATATATATATATCATAAATACAACGGTGTAGCGCCAAAGTCTGGTCGGTTGGCGTTCGCGCACGTTGTGGTAAATCCTACGCCCACTCTATATACTTGTACACTGTACATATACATATACTTTGTAAGCTTTATATAAACGTGTTTATGTAGACCTGTATATAGGTCGTGTGGAATTCACTATATCTATATAGATATTTACTTTCATGGAAAAGAGCGAGTGAAAACTATTGGAAGATACACTGCAAACAGAGCGAGTAAGAGTGCAACAGAGTGAATACATATATATATATATATATATATATATATATATATAATGTGGAAACTCCCTGAGCGGTTGGCAAAAGCCACCCTCAAAGGTACCCATGGTACACTTACATCGTCTCACGTAAATGCATACATAGGTACCTATATACAATCGATCGTGTATACGCGAGTTTGTTCCCCCCCCTCCCCCCCGGTCTCTGTGCTTCAATAAAAACGCACTTTATCCACAGGATATTTCTTGACCTCATCTCTTTTCTGTTTATGTGGATTTAGAGGCCGATCTCTCAACAATATATTACACAACTTCATTCCACATTTATTGTTTTAATTGTCAATGAATTTTCGGTTTTTGTCTCAATTATATATAGGTATACATATCTACGGCTAATCTGCAACAATAATCTACGAATTTACATAAATAATCATCGACATTTATTAAAATATATATGGATATGTTTACATAGGTATAAATGATATTGCCTGTATTATGACTGTATTTTTATTTATATTGATGAATAATAAATAATTATATACATATACAATTCAATTGACCTCGCTGTATTTTCAATTAGCTTTTGATAAATATTTACTGGCAATATTGAAGTAAAATATTCTATGATTGGGATGATACATGTGTGTGTATATATTTATGTGTGTGCGCAATCGGATTTGAAAGCTGTGTAATTGCACTTCCCAATGAAATTTACATGCACCCGAGAGTGATGCAACATATATATATATATATATGTGCAAGTGTGTGTATGTGTGTATGTATGTTTTCACCGGAAGTAGGTGAAGGCGCATCGTATATGTAACACGGTTGGGATTAGCATAACAGAGCCAGGTTACTGTACCGTGTCTCAAACGCAACAGTGAGGAAGAGCAAGAGAGAACTTTGAGTCATGTCTATGCAAGTCTAATGTGCACATACATATATGGATGCATCTTCTACTCTCATATCAACAGAATACCTATGCACTATACTCAATGTGTGTACATACGGATATGTATGCAATTTTTCATGTATGTATTGAGTAATAGTCTATATAAATATATATTTGTATATTGATATTTTTGTGTCATTGTGCAAACGCATGTTGAGAGGTCTTTGTTTTTTTTTAATGAGACGGTAGATGTATACATAATGGTTGAACCTTGATGAAATGAAGATAACTTGGTTTTTTTTTTTCTTTTTGTGAAATTTATTGAGAAATGTGATTGGATAAAGTGAATAATTGCGTATTTTAAGTGTAATTTTGAATTTGCAAAATTTATTCATATTATATTTGTTGATTTTTTCGAAAAGTATTCTACGAATTGAAAGTGTGAAAAGTGTAATTGGAAAATTCGAAAGAATTTATAAGTGTTTATTGAATGATTTTGAATTATTATTTTTGTTATTGGGAAATTTTCATTTGAGATTATAATTTTTTGAGCGAAAAAATTCTATTAAAACTACAGAGTTGAGGTTATTAAAGTCATTTTTGCATTAACTGTTCAAGCAAAATTGAATAAATTAAAATATCATCAGATAGGAAATTTTATTCTACTTGAAATGATGTAACACTTGATTCCACTTTGCATTTTTTTACTTTAGGAGTGTCTTCAACCTTTGCCAGTAAATGATCACGTACATTTAAAAATATGCTTAAAATGTGTCCCCCTCAAAAGCACAATTGACATGACCGACTATTTTTACGTGAAATCTCCCAACAAAAAAGAAAAATTGAAAAGCTACATAAACACTTCTGATTGGATCACGCTGTATATTATTTCACGCTTCGTATTTTATAACAAAGGTATATAAAATTTCGACACAATTTTCTATCAATTAATTTTCCCCCATGTAATGGATGTATTCTCAGAATTATGTGTCGGAAGTTGATGTTAATGATATTAACCAGAGTATAAAAATTATAAAGAAACGGAAGGTGAGAGAGAGCGAGAGTTAAGTTCATTTCCTCCATGTACTTACCATATAACAAGTCTTATATATATATATATATGTACTCGATGTCTTGAGAGGTTCCATTTTCAACACAACGTTATAGTGTTTAACATGAAAACATACATATATATATCTATATATACATATATGACTTATTATAGTCTATAAAAATTTATTGCATGTCTCGACTTGTTTTTCAATTATATAATGCCCTTATCGTATTTATCAGTATTTATATCGCATCTTTTCTCTCTATGTGTCCCTGGACTCATTGACGGATGCTGAAAATATGCCACCATCCGAAAGAGCAAATAGTATATATACATATGTATCCAATCGCGATAATACAAAATGAGAGAATTGATCGTCACTTCAATTAGTCTACTTCACACGATGAGTTTATGTTGGCAACTTATCTCGCGCCATCGCGTTTTATTCCCATTATGACGTTTGCACGAGAATTCATTCAGGCGCCACACCATACAATACACCCCCTATATTTCATCTACATATCCATAATTGTATCTGAATTTACTACATATGCATCTATTCAATTCATATTTACGTTTATAAATCGATATACCAACATATACAATAAAAATATTAATGTTTTTATTGGATGGATACATAAACATATACAAGTGCAATTTTTAAACGTATCTCTAATGTACCGATACACAAATATACATATATATATGTTGTAATTTGTATAAATAGTGAAGTACATCGTGTAAATATTTGTGCGGGATAAATATAGCGAGAATGATCTAAAAAAACACCGATGGAAAGTGATACCATTGATTTCATTTGATAAATTTAACGTCCCTTTGTACACAATTTGTAGTGTGTGTTTATACGTTATACATATATTATGTTTACTGATTGAATTCGCGAACGGTAATTACTGATGCATTGGATTATTTGCCAGCTCTCGAATTCACTTTACATTACGTATATACTCATGGTATACTTTGTGTGGGTAAAAACGTATCTCTGTTAATTTATGACGGTGCAGTGCAGGAAGTGCGAGTTGAGTTGCTGCTGGCGTTAAATAAATTATTGGGTAATGTTGGAATAAATATGCACGAGATTTTGCTGGATTTACATGGGCGAGTTGCCGCAGGCTAACAACCCTTTTCAGAAAGACAGAGAAAATTGAGGAAATCTTGTGTGTGTGTGTGTGTGCGTGCGTATATATATATATATATATGGGTAAAGTCTTCAACACGAACAACGACTTATATTAAAGTTTTGAACGAAAGTAGAAAGGATAAAAAGGTAAAGCGAATGAGTTAGAGAGAGGTGAAAAAAGCGTCGAAAAATCTTTTGAAGGAAGTTTTCACTGTGAAAAAGCTCCGTGGACTTTTCACGAGCCAGCCAGATATAATAATTTCCTGGGACAATGGTGAACGGGATCGTAATCTCAGTTCGAATAGATTTTACTGTGTGTATATGAAGTGTGTGTGCGTGTATGTGTGGGCGTGTCACTGTATATGTATGAGCGGTTTGTAAAAGGAAAGGTGAAAAAAAAAAAAAAAACAGAGTGAACGTGTGAAAGACTGAATTCTATATGTATATACGCGCACGAAAAAAAAAAAAATAATAATAATAAAAAGAGCAAAGAAAAATTGTGAAAAATTCAATAAAAGCGATCGAATGAAAATTTCATCTCAGCAATTTTCATTTTACATGTACATATGTATAAAAATCAGTATATAAATATATGTACATACTGTTGGGGTATAAATGACAGAGTGGAGCAAAAATACAAATGGCTAGTATACAATTTTCGGTTTATACTTCCGCACAATCACACACACACACACACACGCGCGCATACACATATATGTATTTATATATTTATTGGTTTTAGTATTGAATAAAAGTAAATAAAGTAAACTGTAATATAGATGAAAGAAAAATAGGTGGTCTACCGTCACTAATTTACAAGTCTCAAATTGAGATTAATTGGCATGTGAAATCAGTGACAGTTGTTGCTCGCTCTAATAAGTCTCGAAAAGGTAAAGTGGCCAATATATATATATATATATATATATATATGTATAACAGAGGTTTAGACTGATTGAGGCACCACGGACCAAATGGTATGAGGACACATCACCAACGGTGGTCTCTATTACCAGTCGGCAGGGTTAAATTATAGGCATTGAAATACACGCGGGTCCCGAACAAAATCAATCACTCGTTAAAAGTCGGCAAAAATAAACTGAAGAGTGAGTATAGATGCTGCGCATCACCCACTTTAGGTATAATCTGTCGGTTATGCCGCTTCTATACATGTATACTCACGCCCTAATGTCCCCGCCTCTCACTTGTCCATCGTTTTTTTTTTTTTTCTTTCCCTCGATAAAAATCTTCCGCACCAATTTTAACACAAAAGAAAACGGAAAAAAAAAATACGTAAAAAAATAATAAATATTAAGTAAGAAATGAATGTGAGCAGTCGATTTATATATCTATTTAGACAGAAAATTGGATTATTAGTTGATGGTAAATTGGGCAAGCAAAGAGGAGAGAGAGTTAAGAGATGATCAAGAATATATATATAAAATATACAAGGTGTATCAAAATTAATGACATTCCAGTTAATAGTAAATTGCTGAGATTATTCGAAATTGAAAAGATAGTTCGTTCTTTTTTTTTTTGTTTTTTTGTTTTTTCAATCAAATGTCTATATTGTGAAACTGCAGTTTACGAAAGTGTTAAAAAGTTTTGCCGGAGTGTTGGATGGGTGAAGTAATTGAAGACACTGGCCAATGCAAAGGGTTGTGTTTTCAAAAAATGCAATCGGGAAAAAATATGAAAAATCGCAATATTAATTGATTAATTAGACATTACTAATTGAAATTGTATGAAACGAATAATTATCAGATTTTTCCAACTTTAATAAGCTGAGATATTGATGATTAATATATTATATCAGTTGTTCTGATACACCGTGTATATATAAAAGATCGATACCGCAAGAGCAATGCGTATAAGTAAGGGCGAAGGTTTCAATTTGAATAAAAAAGGGAGCGGTAAATTGATTGACCCCTCGACTCTTGCACTAAACCCATGTTCTTGTTCATAAGCGGATATTGATCATTTAGATGTTGGATGAGGATGAGAAGCAGCTACTCCAGTGCTGTAGCACAAAAGTTCCCTCTATATATCTTGTATATATGTATATATGTATCGTAAGAAATCACCAGACTCTCTTTTATTCACTTCTTTATCTTCTTCGTAATCTCAACTTCTTTTTTTTTTTTTTTTCAACTTTTTTCCTTCTCCACCAGCTATGAAAAGAGATTTCAACTTGAGCAATTGTTTATTGCTATTATTATTATTTGCCTTTTGTTTTTTTTTTTATTTTCACTAGTTGAGTCGTAATTAATGAAGTTAATAATGATAAATACTTTGCCTGTATGCGACCCAATTTGTTGTGAGTTCATTACTTTTCTTCAACGAACTCGATATTTTTGTACATAAATGGAGTTATTGATGCATTTTTTTTTTCTTTTTCATTTGTTTTTATAACATGAACATATGTCTCCATTACATAGTCGTTATTTTTCTATTTTCCGTGCAATTGTTTGAACATTCGTTTGCGATTCTCCACTGTGAACAATCAATTGCGATTGTTATAACAATAAAAATTGTAATCAACTTTAATGGATATAATATATATCTATATATCTTTTTGTTTTTCTTCAAGATATCATTTTCACGTAAATAAGAGAAAATTATATACCATTATTTTATTTCTATTCGTACGTTACAGGTACAATATGTATTCCACATTTTTTCCAATAAAATACATTATTTTTATTTAAGTTTAAACTCGTCGCTAAAGCAATTAAAAGGTCTCGAAATTGCGACGGACTGGACTTCTAATTGCTTTATTTCTCTATTGGGCAGAGAGGGTGTTGAAAAAAAATTAAAAACAATATATATATATATATATGTATATGTATATCTCGTTTAATATCAAACAGGTGTGACCAATCTTTTGTATTTTTTATTATCTTTCTAGAAGAAAAAAGTATAATAAAAATCGAATCAAAGGAAAGAAATTAATTAATATAATTATAATGCGAAAATTCCGTCAGTAAAGTGAGTTAAGAGTTCCTCGAAATGACCTAATTACAGTGCAATTAGCGAGTATATGAATTGTGACGGTAGGTAGAAGAAAAAACAGGAAAAAAAATAGAAGAAATTGGATACAATAAAATAATAAACATATAATTTGAGGTCGTATACTGCAATGAGTGAATTTGAAAGAGGAATAATCAACAGAATGGACTGGTGTGCCCTCACGGTTTTTAATTAATATTACAAGAGCGCAGAAGGTATATTGAAAGACAGCACGAGGGAATGAAGCAAAGAGAGTGAAAGAGGATAATGAAAAGGAGAGAAAATAATAAAAATGAGCGGCAAAATTAATCGCGTGGCAGTACCCATTGCAGAGCTTTTGTGAATGCCGTCATCTCTCTGTCGAGTGAGCAGCCAGAGTAAAAGAAAGAATGAGTGTAAAAAAAAAAGAAAAAACACCCTTATTTTTACCTTTTCGTTGTAACAAAATGAGTTAGTTGTGTGCACTACATGGTAAAAAAAGAAAAAGAAAGTGAAAGGAATAAGAGGAAGAAAGAGAGAGAGAGAGAGAATTTGAGTTCAGGGCAAGAGAGAAACGCGCATGTTATGAGGAGGGACTTTCATTCAAATTCACGACCACACACTTGACGTACATTTTTATTATACATACATACATATATATATATATATATATATATATGTATACACAGTTCAACTCTATTTCGACCTTATATTTGTTCAGATGTTGAAATTTTGATGTAGCTACGTCGCACTATTTTCGAAAAGAAAAGAAAAACATGAAAAACAAAAAATATATCTCTATTCCCTCCTACACACAAATGTTACATTAATATGCATAGGTCCTAAAATTATACGCCATTAAATATAACAAATGAATTAATATTGATCGATGTTTAAAATGGGATTTTACTCACTATCATTGATGAAAATTCTACATATAAATATTAGGGGTATACGCAATATATTTGAAAGAGTTGAGTGTATAAAGCATAAAGAGTGAAAGGGTGAGAGACAGAGTTACCTGTTGCCATTTTTGAAGGGAGTACACCTACAGCATTTGCCTCTTGGATACATTCGCCTTTACTGGATTACGGAAAACCGTCACACACACACATATATATCCACTTCATGTGCATCTACCTATATACATATGTATGTAAATACTGAAGCATACATACGCAATGTATACATACAACAGTTTATATCTGTATATAAATTCAACAGAATGTCCTGAGTCTCTGCTCGGTAGAATATACATACATATATATATATATATATATATGTGCACGTATTTATATTGTATGTATGAATACATGTATTTGCAGGTTTATACTGGTAAAGTGGAGAGACTAACGAAGCGGTTGTGACTCACTTTTCGGACGTGGATCCACATAAATTTTTCCTTAAGGCGATCCTTGGGACAGGGACAAGGGCACGGTTGAGATATATGTACATACAATGTATATATACATACAGAGAAGAGAAGCTGAGAAGATGTACATGTATAAATGTGTATATACATATACACGCCACTCCCTAAACTTTTGTCATGCGACCATTAAGGACTTTGGACAATTCCAAAGGAATATTTGTATAGATGTGGGTGGTATATGCGCCCGTGCACGGAGCTGAATTCGCCGACGATCCTATTTAATATCGTTTCTCTGTTGCGCTTTTGCTGTATATTACATCCAATATGTAAGTTGGCTTCTCTCGGCCCAAAACTTGTGGTTATAGATCTCTCTTTCTCTCTCTCTCTCTCTCTCTCTCTCCGTCTCTATCCCTCTCTTCTGTTTATGTTGAGTTCTACTTCTCCCTTACTCATGGTAGTTTCTCTGTATATGGTTGCGAGCACCACCTGAGCCAAACGACTGGTGCGAGACCCCACTATACTACCACCGTCGCCACTGCCGCCATCGTCATCGTCTGCCTCTTCGTCGTCTTCTTTCTCTTCTTTTGCTGATGGAACATTCGCGGCGCCGCGTACATATAAGACGTGAGGTTATACCTACCAAATTAACTTTTACCACCGTCTTCCCAATTAATTTACAACGTACACTACTTGCACAAACGCCGCCCTCTCGCGTAATTGCACAAGCATAAATTAACGTAGGACATATATTCTCATATTTTAAATATAAATATATTGTACGTGTACAATGTATAATTGTGATAAATATATAAATAATGGTATTGGTAAATATGTAAAATAATTTATTGATGATTGAAAGTACACGTGGGATAATAATTTTGTATTATTAATTGTCCATTTTTCAGGATAGCTGTTATTTTTTAATTTTGTTTGAATTTTCCTTTTTTTTTTTTTACAATTTATGTCAAAGTGAATTTTGTGAAAAATGGAATTAATTCAGAGGATGGCTTTTTAATGTTTGCTTCAATTTTTAAATATAACTGTTACATATTGAATTGTCTATATTATTATTATTTTTTGTGTACTGAAAATTCGCTATCAATAGTCATCATCATCGTTATTCGTGTCATGTCCAATTGGCACGGCATTCCCAGTTCATTTGTAGAGTATAAAATTTCAAAAATATTCAATTCATATGAGTAATGAATTTTTTAATTATAAACAATTATTAATACGTATATTTCAAGCATATCCGTGATTGGCTGAAATAATCCTCAATATATATACACATGTATTATTCAATCGAATAAAATAATTATAACATTCTACACGTCATTTGCAAATATTCCAAATTTCAATATATAAAAAATATTTATATGATTTTATTTTCATTTTTTTTTGTCGCGTTCGCTTTTCCATTGGTTATTTATTTTTTTTTTTCTTTCATTTTTATTTCAAAGGGGATGTTATTGAAAGAGAGGTGGTGTATTTTACTGAATAGTATTATATATAATCTGAATATAGTACAGGTTCATCCGGGAGTGACATTGCGAGTTGTAATAATTCAACTGGTCGTTTCTCCACGCCCATAAACGGCACTCGCATGTCTCTCATTCGTCCTACTATACATATTTAGGCGAGTGTATACATATACAGTATATATATTCACATATATGTATACACATAGAAAATACGGTGTATATGTATGTATAGGGTGATGGGACGCGAGATGTATGAGAGGATTGGGTGCGTATTAACGAGCGACGAGTTCAAAATATCCCCTCGGAAACGAGTGTGGCGAAAAAAAAAAAACAAACAAACAAGAAAACAGAAAAAAAAAACACCAACACATATAGACACATACGCACACAGAGGGCCCGGGACAACGACGGACTTTTTGTCCGGTTCGGGCAATAAATCCGCGTGTGAGAGGAGGCGCGCGCGTGCACTGCCGCCGCGAGCCTATAAATCAGCGGCCATTTTTAGCAGGAACTTTTTGACAAAGCAATTGGGAATTGTTTGGTAAACTATGGACACTGTGAAGCGAGGAAAAGTGAAAGATAAAATGAGAGTGAGACGGATCACTTCACATACTGAATACACATATATACAAAACAAAAATACGAGTGAGAGAGAGAAAAAATCACAAAGTTTATATATATTATTTTTGGTTAAATGAAATAAGCGCGGCGCCCACGTTCATTCAGTATTTTACACGACCCTATTGCATATCGCTTTCGTGTATAGATGTGACATAAAGCTCCGACGCGATTCATTGAATATTCCATGCGCTATTTTCTCCCAGTACATATATATATATATATATATATATATATAGAGTAAATAGGGTATTTTTTTAGATTTTTTTATTTTTCAAGAACGAACATACAGCTAGTGCTATGAATTTTATTGAAATACAGGAATAAATTTTGATTTTGAGAAAATATTTAATGAGCTTCTCTCTCTTATTGACGGTTTCTTGCAATTATTGTTCAGTTCACAAGACTCTTGGTCGTCAGCACTTCTCTTCCTTACACTATTTCCGTGGCATTCTTGTAAAAATCTAATTTTTAATCAATAATTAATTTCAAAAAAATAAAATATAAAACGCATCAATATGTGGCATTACTTTTGTAAACATAACGTCAAAATACTAGAAAAACACTTATGAATATAAAATAGTACTACTATGTTGCAGAGAATTACTTTTATTAGAGCGCCATGTAAAACTTTGCAAATAAATTTTTCACTACCTTATCGCGTAATAATCAAAATACACATTACATGCGGCATTTCTCCCGCATTTATCCCATATAAACAGGTATATTTTTATATATAGATTTTGTTTTTATTAAACTTTTTTTTTTTCCATCGTATCAACACTCACAAGTTGCAATTAAATTCAGTGCTGCATACAAAGTTTCAATATATATTAATGCCAATACTATACTGTCATTTCATCATAGATATATCATACAGATATAATTGTGTACAACCATATTATATAGACATTCAACACTGTATATTAAATAGTGAGTGAGCATCTTTTTAAATACAAACATTTTTGGATACACGCCAATACAGTTCACAAGACTTTGCCGTCATTTGGCGCCGCAATACATCCCCACATATATTATATATACTGTATATACACACACACACACACACACGCACGCAAATGGCAACTCACTGCAAACATGATGTGTGTATAAATGTATAGAGTATTTTCTCTCTTTCATGAGCGTTTGCTCTCGTACATTTTTACTCCTCTATCTACTCTTGGTCTATCTATAAATACACACATTGCCCGTCTGACTATGTGTCTGCGATGTCTCACGAAATTCACCACCAGCAATACTCCTTCCTCATCATATATGTCCGAGAGACCTCCCGTCAATTTAATCTTCAACGTATATATAATATTATATGAAGCTAAATGTAGATTTCTCCACTGCTCGTAAAGCTCAAATAAAATTTATACTGTGAGAAATTTATACGGAAAAATGACAATGCATAAATTACTGCGAGAAGTGCAGAGCAAACTGCAACAGTAATGAAATGATCACAATAATAATAATAATAGTATTATTTCATTGAATTATTCGAATCATTTTGACAATTTCATTAGAAAAATTCCGAATTTTTAACATATACAAAAATTATTTTTCAGCAACATTTCACGCAATAATTTATACATAGTAATTTTTATATTAAATTTCTTACTGTGTATTTAATCACGTAATATATATGTACATATTATATATACACAGCCACACGCAAATGTATACATATATCAAAGTTTTTCGTCGTTTCAACTGTGCCGTAGTTTCTTGCTAACGACAGTGCCATTAAAAGCGACCAGACGTCGTACTCTGCCGATAGGCATCGGAGGTTGTCGGGGTCGCTATAGACTCTCTATGTGAACTATACTATGGTCGTGGTAGTATTAGTATAGAGAGAATTCTCTCTAGTGCCCTTCCAGGGTTCCAGAGGACGATTAACCAATTCCTTATCAGTAAAGGAGGGAGAGATTAATATCTCGGGGAGTTTGAGAGTTCTTTGGAGAAGTAATAGGCAGTGTGGTGAAGAGCCAACAGAGAGGTGTAAAGGAAGTGAGATAAAGAGATGCTTATGGGGATGAACGATATATGTTGCCAGTATATATATATATATATATATATATGTGTGTGTGTGTGTGTGTGTGTGTGACTGAGAGAGAGAGGATATTGCCACCTTTTTTACTACTCAAAGTCATCCCCCGTGAAATTTGGACACCAATGCTAACTCTAGAAATTTACTCCATTTATATTCACCTCTCTCATTTCTTCTCTCATCATCATCATCATCATCGTCTCACTTCTCGCTTTGTTCCTCTTAACTGTCTTCTACCTCATTGTTTCATTAATTTGTCCCTATCTCACATTCACTCTATTATTCTATTACTGATTTATTCCCGTTTTTTTTTATCACTTTATTTTTGGTTTTTTTTTTTACTGTACATTTTTCGTTTCTTGTCCGGATTACAACAATGTAATTTTTTGTTTTTTTTCAATTTCTTTTTTTTTTTTTTTTTTTACAATTACAATGAAAACGTTCTTATCTCTTTGTGGACACTATCAGTCAATATATATTTTTGTGATGTATTGGTAATTCAAATTTTCATTTAAAAATTTCCACAAACTTTATTTATAAATTAATAAAAATATATACGCTAACTGTGAATGTATAGTGAAATTTCACAGACAGAAAATTAATTTATCAACTCGTTCACATTTACAGTGAAATGAAAAAAAAAATTCCTGCAGGAAACATGTTTGATTCGCTACTGTATGGTTGGAAGCGTAGGGAAATTTTTTCTTCTTTTTCATTTCATTTCATTTTTTCGTCTTTTTTTCTTTTTATTTTTTTTTTCATTTCTGAGTGTGTGGAAGCTTTTTAATCGCCCTGGGCAATTGACGAGTCAGCAAAAAACATCGTAGCAGTGCAATACAATACAGTCACACATGTTCACACATATTTTCTCTAACACAATATTACAAATACATCTTACATCACACATATACATATATGTATATAATTATTGGACAATAAATCAACATTTCTTATTGATAACTAAATATATAAATAGTAAAAAAAAAATGATATAAATAACATTTGTGGTAATACAATGTACGGATGAGTTTAATACACTTGAACTTGATCATCGTAAATAAGAAGACCAAAGAGTTGTCATTTTATTCTGGGCGCGTCTCAACACTGGGATATGTATGAAGGGAATGGTGAGAATAAAGAGAAGAGTAAAGAGAAAGAGAAAATACGCTCGCGCACATATTTATGTTTGTGCGTGTGTGTGTGTGTATTTGTGTGTGTGTATGGGTTCGTGGGGGTCCATGTCCACGAATAGGTCTAAACGCATTTGAGCGAAGAGGCGCGCGAGCGCCGCGTGACTCAGCCATTTACAGACGCGAGTGCCCAGACACAGAGAAATGTATACACGAGAGGAGAAAATGAGATAGAACATTACGCCTCTACGTTTTCAATGTCTTTACATATAGTTCTACTGCTGCCAGACTCTTTGTGAAATCGCGTGCGACCAAATGGCAGTGGGGCTTTTACTCTTGACCTAAACGACAATAATGATGGGACGAAGAGTTGGTGTGAGAGAATAGAAGATAGAGAAGAACGAGGTGGAGGAAAAACGAGGAGGATTACCTTGGGATTGTAGACAGTGCCAATGTGTCACCTTGCAATTTGACATTACTTTTTATTTTTTATTATTTTTTTTGCTTCTTTTCTTTTTTTTTTATCTCATTTTATTTTTATATCTATTTGCTCGTACATACGTAATGATAATGTACCTCTTGGAACGCAATTTATCAACTCTCTCGCTGTTACTTTTTTTTCCATTATGAATAGATAAATTTATACTGAGGTATATTGCACGATTGAAAATTTTATTTTTTTCATCAAATACAAATATGAAAAAGTCATTGTAAAATTGTAGAAATAGATGAATAAAAATTTATTGGCACGGTGAGAAAATGTCACAGATCACACGATAGATACTTGTAGAATCCTCTTGAAAAGCATCCGTGATAATAAAAAAAAAAACAAAAAAAAACAGGAAAAAAGAAGTGAAAAAACAAAAAAAAAAATTACACGTGTCATCAGCCATTTCCGTCCTCATTTCAGGGAAAAACTCATTTCCCCATCTCTCGTCGCGTTGATGTCGCGCGCGTCTTTCGCACACGGTATTAAAAGCTCTATGCATGGTGCTTTTGTCGTTCTTTCGCGAACACAAGAGTCACACACGGGGGCGACCAGTGAGATAGAGAGAGAGAGAGAGGAAGAGAGAAAGAAAGAGAGTCAGCAAAACCGGCTTTTCGACGATTCGTTTCGCGGCGCCCGTTGTAATTTATATTCTCTCATATTCTCTTTTTCCCTGTCTCATTCTATCACATTTCTCCCCCTCATTTCTGTTCTCTGTACACAAACACAAACACACTAGTCTACATTTATATACATACATATATATATATACGCGAGAAAGTATATATATATGCACTTTAAATCCTGAATCACCATTTCTCTTTCATGAAAATTGAAAAATGTGTATATATCTTCAAATTTATATTCACATGATTTAATCCAACGATTAAAACATTTGAGCAAAGCCACAATGTATGCAGTGCCATACATATATATATATATAGCAATAGATAATACTCAAACTATTTTCGTTAACACAATGCATGAGAGAACGTAAAACTCCTCATTCCAATTTAATGAAACGAGGGAATTTTTTTTTCTTTCTTTTTTCAAACTACATAAAAAAAGCACGATGATAAATATATTTACATGTACACTAATTTAATTACGATTCTATAATGCGCCCGTGCATAATATATTTCCATATGTGTAATAAAAATAATAATAACAATAATAATAATAACAAAAAAAAATAACTGGAAAAAAAAAAATAATTACATTCTCATATCTCTTATTCCTGAGCTCTCTTTTACCATTCGTGATTTTCCTGATATCGTATTGTGAGGCGAGGAAACATCATACGTGCATAAACTCGCTCTCAATGAATCATATAGTCTATATACAACAAGCCTATATATATATATAAATATATAAATAGAGGTGTAGGGTAACGGGATGGAAAATAACGACACACCGATAGTTATTTAATCCTCATATATGCATATATAGATGTAATCTACCTATATATTCAATGAATTGGTTGTATACAAATGAAACTTTGCGTAGACACGTTCGCATTCAATATACAGAGCACTTTTGTTTGTCAGCATTTACGTTTTTTTATGGATTTAAAGTTTGTTCCATTGCAAATACATTTTTAATAGTGCAGTGACATGTTTTGATGCATTCAACATTTTATATCTATATAAATATATATCTATACGTGTATGTAATAAAAGTTTACGATCGTATTTTCGTTTCATGTTGTATAGAATTGGCTTGAGGCACGGGAATTGGCTGGAATCATTTTGAGAATTCCCAAGTGAATTACAACTCCCTGGACAGACGGACTTGTCTTTCGAATCACGTATATATAAAGCACGATGAGACAAGAGCTCGTCGCTCTCTAAGAACGTCAACACACATGTATCGCTACCTATCTATACATATACCATTACCAATCTACATATAAATACATATATGTATGTATAAAATAAAAAATAATAAAATTGTTGACTATGGGGCGAAGCTATCACACACAACTGCGAAAAATTGGATCTTGAAATTAGTCAAACTTTTCACTCCACTTCTCATCCCAACATTCACTTCTCATCTCAACTGTATTTTTTTTTGCAATTAAATTTAGTGACGGATTATCTTGCATTACATATTTGTATTTGTGAAAAAATTCAACTGCGATTATCAAAAAAAAAAAACAACATTTTTTTGTTAATTATAACAAGCAAAGTTTTGGATCTTGAAAGTTTTAAAGGTGTACGAATTTATTTCAAGGAGTTCGCGCGAAGGTTCTCGATTCAAAAAGTATTTCAAGAGTGTTCGAACGTCACAGATATATCTATATATGTGTATATGCATTCAAACATATATTTGAATTTAGATATGACTGACATATAAATATAGATATATTAATTTCTCTGCGCGCTTCTTGCAGCGATTGGCTTTGTAAACTTTGCGAAAACTTCGGACTGAAGTTATAATCGAAGCTAACGTAATAGAGTTTGCTGATAGGCATTAATAATAAAGGACGCTATGACAAATTGCTATAAGAGAGAGAAAATAGATTGATTGAACTTATAACACATAAATAAAGTTTCATTGGTGCAAAAACTCTTGAAATCTATTTATTTTCTTCTTTATTCTTTTTCTTTTCTCTCGATTTTCCCATTTATTTACATTTCAACTGTCAATCTTTTTAATTTCGATTAGAAAAAAAAAAGAATTCCCTTTATCATACTACGGTGCCTGTATATATTTCTGTTTAAGTGACAGCAACGAGGATTAAAACTACCAACGTACATGGGACTCTTTATAATTCCATTATCAAAAACTTGGAGATTTCCCACGAGTATCGTCGTCGCGTTTTGTACTGTGCAAAACCTCTTTTCACACACACACACACACACACACACACACATACACACCAGCCTATGCATCAGCATATTTTCCTCATTCAAACACGTTTGTTATTGGTATATAACGCTGTCAAACAACAACAAAAAAAAATATCGAAGAATTTATTTTATTTCACAAGGAAACTTTTTGGTTTTCCGCACGTGACAGGGAACAATGAAACAAACCATCATAAATATATACGTACAAAAAAGGATTTATGAATGGTAAATCTTTGTTGGTTATCACACTCATCTTAACATTGTCCCTGATGGCGAGAAAGCCATGCCACGAGGGACAACAAGGCAAAACTTAAGGGAAATAGCATTTAACGGACCGACAACTTTCTACTATAAATGCTAATAGGTATATGGGGTTTTGGTTAAGCTATATACTTTTTAAGATAAAGAGACGAGCATTAGTCAAGATGGAAAAATGATGATGGTGGGGGGACAAAAAAAAATTAAAGTAAATAAAATAAAATAGTAAACATAAATATTAATTAATAATGCCATCATTGATACAATAAAACCAAATTTTATATACAAAATATTTTGTGGAGGGGGTGGTATTTGAACAAAATCGTATTCAACATTGTGACACACACACAAATGCAATTTCAAAGAAACCATTTGATGAAACAATTGTAAAAATATGTCGGTAGGTATATTGAATGCTGAGAGTTGTATGTGTGTGTGTGTGTGTGTGTGTGTGTGTGTGTTGAGAGTACATTTTAAAAAGAGGTCAGAGCGATGCGACAACGTGAGTGTATCGTGAAGAGACATATCACAAGTGGACTGTTTTACATTCGTCTGGTTTATTTTTATATTTATACGAACGCACCCTGTATCTTTTCGTTCAAATAGTTATTTATAATCGTTGTCGCGTAAATTTTCGTGTGACACCAAAGAAACCGGAGTGTCTGCTATTATATAGTGTACACGACGCACATCCAATAGTGCTACTATGTCCGCTAATGTCTGTACACTATATAGACATATATAATGTGTTTATGTGTATATACGTATGTGAAGATACAGTTTTACTCACACGCGTCTCTGACACTGTTTTTTTTTTTTTTTATTTTATTTAATTTTATTATTTTTTGTTTTCGTCGTTTTCACGTCATGACGCCCCACGTGTCTGTCTGTTTGCCTTCACTTCGCCGCACCTTTAACATATATATATATATATATATATATATAATATATAAACATACACATATTTGCTGCGATCTCAACAGTCTAGACCAATAAATAGGGAGTCGCGTCGTCTAGCGACTGTCTCTCTTGTTAACAAAATATTTCATAAACACATACACACGCACACACGCATATTGCCAGTGTACTACATAATATTCTACGTCTTATATTTTTTTTTTACTTCAAACTGAAAAGAAAAAAATTGACTTGAGAAATTTTTCACCTCCCACAATCTCGCGACAACCAATTTATTTACTTTTGATATTATTATTATTATTATTATTATTTCATTTTTTTCGTTTTTAACGTTAGGTGGATTTTTGTCTTTGTAAAAGCAGAGGATGGGTAAGGAGTGGAGGCGAAAAACGAGAAGAACAATAATAAAGAGAGAAAAATAACTTGAAGAATTGATGACATGAAGCGAACACAGATTTACTCTCTCTGTGTATTGCTCTGATAAGTTGCGCATCGCCTCCAGCTGTGCGGCAACTACCAGATATAGAAATTGATCGAAGGGATATAGGGGCAATTGATGTGGAAAAAAAAAAAAAACAGAAAAATAAAAATAAGAGAGAGAACGAGAAAAATAAAAATGATACATATGTATATACGGAAATGAGAGATAACAAAAAAATACCGCAAAACTCCATCAATGCTTTATATTCGTCTATTAATTAACAATCCCCCGCAAACAAATGTGTATAAATATAAATATATTTTTATATATTTAATTTTATGTTGGCAAACGTGATAGATTGAAGAAATAAAATGCTGTCAAAGCCTTTGCCATATCAATGTATATTAGATGATATATTCCCTACACGATCGTATTTTGCCCCAATGGCTGCACATTCGATTCTCGACTGACCGATTACGTATTGCTGATTTTGGCAGCAGTTGGCTGACATCCGTCCAAAGCATCCGATCAAACGCACATCGATCCGTCACCGCAGCTTTCAATTTAGTTTGATGCAAAGGCGTGTGGTGGATGTTGGATGTATATGTACATATACATAATGTACAATCGTGAGCGTCTGTCGACAAACCATTTCATCCTAACCATTCGCAAACTAAACGGTTCATTATGCCCCACACAAACATTTATACCTATATATCTATGTAGAATTGAACAGGCACGAGAGAATGAATGAACAGACTTCTTGGAAATGAACAAGTAAGTGGAAGAATGAAGGAAAAGGAAGCAGACAAAAAATAAACGAATGACGGAAGCCATTTGTATAATTTCGTACGTGTCATCCATAAACTTTTATATTTCGGAACTTTTATCAATTACTCTCAGTGAATCCAAGGACTTGCACACGCCATTTGACGTCACAATACCACGAATATATAGATATATATATAGATGTATATATATATATATATATATAAAAACACCTACGTATTCTTCCGGTTCTTGTTTGAACGTTGAGTCTGGACTTGTCAAATGCGTGGTACGCCTTTGTCAAGCCATAATTCTCTTTCTTTCTTGCCCTCTTTCGATATTAGTCGCGGCAAACGGAAATGATTATATGGTTCTCTTTGAGGAGAGTTGCTGTAGTGGTGGGCAACGTAGGCGCCTCTTGGATTCGTGTGTGGGATGTATATACGCGCTCTTGCACATTTAGACTGATGTGGATCATGAGTGTTCGCTTACGCGAGAAACACAGCGACGTGACGATATGACGACGATGACGGTGGTATGATGCGGGGATGCAGTGACACAAGAGTGAAATGAAATGAATTCTGAGTCATGCAAAAGTGTAAGGGAGAGAGAGAGAGAGAGAGAGAGAACAAGAATGGCCGTGTGTGCTTTAACAAACACGTGCGAGTGGGTCGTGTAATATAAGAAAAAAAAAAAAGAAAAGAATTTGATAATAATAATGGGGATATTGCTGATCGCCTCAGTCATTGGTTGATCTGATTCTATGCCGATTTTTTTCCATTTTCTCTGTGTTACATAATAACAATTGTCGTCTGTATATATATTTATAGGTATGACAGGGATATTAAAATGGTGTGCATCTTAAAGATAATTTAATTTAGACCAAATTATGTTCTATAAAAAAAATTGAGGTATTAACTATCTATCCAAAGTAATTCCCGTTAATGAAATTCAGTAATGTTTCTCTTAGTGATAGGACGATAATTTATTTCTGATTTAATAATGAGAATTCTTAAATTTTATCAAATGTGAACAGTTTATTGTTTGTAAGAAATTATACAAAATGGGGATTGAAATGAAAACAAAAATAAAAATGTTTGTCTAAGACCACTAGATTTTAGGTTTTTTGGGGTGTAGATTATGAATATTGTGGTCTTAAATTCGTCAGGTGATAAGGTAAGGGGCTGAGACTAAATTACGACAATGCTATTTTCAGCATTTTTTATTAAACGTTTAATTGGAACCTACCTATGTTATTTTGGGTGTTGGGGAATTTTGCTTCTGGCACCCCCTACTTTTGTTTGAGGTCATTGAATAATATGGAAATGAAAATTATCGGACTGATTGGAAAACCTACCGACATATTATGTATACCTATTTCTACCGATGGCGGTCAAATGACCGCTTTTGAAATAAACATTATAGTCTTTTCCAGTTGATTGTAATTAATACATAATTCAGCATAAACAATAAACACAAAATATTTATCATATAATAATTAAAAAACATTTAATTTTCAAAGTCTCAAAAGCGGTCATTTGACCGCTCTGGTAGTTTTAGTGTTAACATTGGTTTTTTCCATTGATTTGATTTTTTTTTTTTGTTTTTTGAGTGACAAAAATCAATATTCGTAATGAATATTGAGTTGAACTATCACTTGAGATGTAAAAAAATTCCCATCGCGATCACTATTTTTTATATCATTTTCTAGATGATGGGGTTGGTATTTTAGCTTTTCCCCAAATATGAACACACTCCTTTCACAATCGAGGTTGCACTTTCATGGAATGTTCAATATTTTTACTAAAATAAATTTTACGAATTATTTATCTTTTAAACGACGACATAACACGAATTTTTGATATTTGCGCGATGTAATAATTCAAATAAAATGGTTTAAAATACACGGATCATGATGGGAATTTTATTACATCTCAAAGAATAGTTCGACTTAAGATTCATTATGAATATTGATATATATATATATACGTACAGACGACAATATATATAGAGAAGTAAAGTAGTGAAGATATTTTTATTTTTGAAACAAATTTCAAATGTGCATTTTTTATTTTTTCATTATTTTCGTCGTACGTAGTCACTCACGTAATATTGCGATGTTATTGATATATTTCCTAATGAACTCTATTGTAAGTGTAAGTCATGAGGTTATTATTTTACAGTAACAAAAATTTTATTTATATTTTAAAGTAAAATATGTGGTATCAGAAATGTGGGCCCAGGCCCGTATTAGGACCACGAAGTATATTTTCAATATTTTTTTAGAATCAAAAAATTACAAAAATATAAGGAAGAAATAGAATGAGCGAGACATAGAAATTGCCGTCGATAATGCAAAAGGGTAAAATATTCCTTATTATTTTATCATGTTCATTTTGTTCTTTCGCAAAGGCGCCCATATTTCACACCAGCTATTCCAAATAAGTGAATGTGCATGTTTCGAAATTTTCTAAATTGAAAATTCGTATGGTAACGATAATCCATAAAGTCTCATGGTGGCGCATACCTAAATGGCTATTGAAAGTGTAACAAAAAAAAATTGTGGCGAAAAATGAAAATATAGAATTGCTATATCCATAAAACAAAAGGGAGGTCCATATTCCTTACCGTCTTAAATACCATTCCAATTGAATAAAAAATATAACCGTCCAATTATATTTGTTTCTCAATAAATAAAATATATAAAACTGATTATAAAATAGTTGTGTCGCACTATATAACAATGAGGCTTACGCATTGGAGTATATATATTGAATACAAACATCATTCCCATTATACTGCGATGTAATTTCCGATGGCTGGCAATTCGCGTGATGTCCATTTATGTAAGCACTACATATTTCCTATTTGTTCCATATTACTATTCTTGAAATTGTGTTAATGTATACGTGTGTGTGTGTCTGCGAGGAAACAGAGTGGGCTGCAATGCAATAGCATACACGCGTCTCAACGAATTACACAATGATATAAAAATCTTTATAGCACTTGGATATGGGTATATGTATCAGGAAGCGAGAGAAAATGAGAAAGCGAAAGAGAAAAACGAAAAAAAAAAAAAAAAAAGGATTTTATATGAGAGGAGTTTGAATGGGAAAGAGGCTATATATGAAACTAAGCGAATAGAAGAACAGGCGTATGGTCGCACAGTTATCGTGAACGTGAACGTGAACGAATGCGGCGACGTTGAAAATCCCTCGTTGGATAAAACTTCTATATATACACTTGTATATGTACACATTCACATATTCAATATCCCATATATGTGTCCGTATACACGGTGATGTCGTTTGCTTGCACGATCCTCGACACTCGCAATTGCCATTGAGACACACAATATTGGGACGAATAAAGTACTTAGGGTAGAGCCCATATATATATATATATATATATATATCTATATATGATGGCTTTAAATGAATTTAAAACGGCTTTGATGAGAGCAATACAGATAGAAACAAATTTATCTGAGTGGAATTTAGCGAGTACTTTCTCCCCCTCTAACACGTAGTTGAGAGGGAAAAATGCTCTATAGTAAAAGTAAAATCAAATAAAAAACTCGTGGGCAGGGTACTTTCAACAATAATGAAAAAAAAGAGAAGATAAATAATAAAATTAAAATAATAATGAAAGACGAGGCCATTGAGAATTAAACCGAAAATAAATAAATTGAAAAAAAATATGTGCAAATATATATATATATATAAATACTCATCATTGAAACGCGTTATAACGTGATTGTCAATTGTGCGTCATTGTATTTCAATGTAGATATCCACACATATAAATATATATATATATTCATGTAAATATTAAATATTTATATATGCATACATTGACTGAAAGTACAGCTTTACTGTTACGCTTGCATCCGCTGCATACCAAAAATGCGCTTGCGTGCATTCAGAGAAATCGACAACGGATATTCAATATGCAAATGTGACCGTAGCGTTACGCGTAAATATTTACGAGGGCGGATAGCGAGGGTGAAAGTGGACGAGAGAGAAGGAGAACTATTATACTATACCTACAGGACAATCTGAAGTATATATATATATATATGGTTGAGCGAGAGTGGTTTTGAGCTTGCGAGTCGTGTCATGTCAAAAGGACATTTTTAAATATCATTTGAACTACATTTGATATATATATATATATATATATATATATATATATATATATATATATA
>CAJUYH010004526.1:0-18354 GCA_910591685.1 Galerucella tenella
TTTTTTTTTTTTTTTTTTCCTACTGCTTTTGTCGTCAAAAACTACTTCAATGTATGGGAATCACCGCATCAACTTCACGGCATAGGTATATTTGTTTATAACAATGTGGGTTGAAGGAAAAGAAAGAGAATGCCAGTTGTTTTCATGTCGCTGTTATAATAATAATAATAAAGTATTCACCCACCCGTACCAACTATTATGAAATGGTGCAATGGCTGCAATTTCTTCACTATTGCATCGTTTATTAACACAGATATTACGAGTAGATTTTCATACACCAAGTTTTACCATAGTCACGAATTAATAATGGAGGATAAAAAAAATTGAATTATAAATTATTTATATATACATGTATATATATATATATCTCATTTCAAATGATAGTTTTAGCATTTATTTACGAGCAAATGTTTTTATGTTTTGCAATTATGATGTAATACGATTACGATTTGACACTGATACAGTGACGTGTTTATGTATATATATATTGTAGAGAGTTATAAAAGAGAGTGAAAAGAGAGTGTATGCGTGGGCGGTACATATATATGTATATGTATACTTGACGAGATAGAAAAAGTGGGTCACCGGTTGATTAAATCATTTTCACATGATGTCAAGGCATGTTAGAAAATTATTGTCAACTTATCCCATACGTGCTTAATTTAATTGATTAATCAATTAGAAAAATATATTATTTTTATGATAAATGCAAGGATAAAATAATATATATATTTATTTATGAGAATAATTTGCAAGCATAAAAAAGATTACTTTATAATGACAGGGTATATATCAGACTGCACATTGAGTCTCAAACACTCTCGTGTGCATGCAGTTCTTTTTTTTTTTTTTCCATTTAGATTAGCTTATAAATATACACATACATATTTAGGTAAATTACAAACAAGTTTTGGACCTCTTGTTATTATGTGTAACTGGACTTTAATTCTCTCTATCATTATTGCATGCTCGATACGACATTTACATATACAAAAAAAAAACACTTAATCTTTTTCACTGTTTTAAGATCGACAATACGATTGTTTAATTACTCTCAACCATGGACGTTAATTAATTTACGAGGTGTTAAAGTATGCAGACACCTGAAGGGTGCATATATATATAAAAAAATGTACATATCGAGTTCACGCAACCCCCACCAACTTGCAATAATGTCGTGATTGTCGTTGCACACGTGACTCGCGCGATAATTTATCAAGATATTGTTTTATTTTCATGCGTCTTTAGACACAAACAAAAATATTTATCAAGACTTTTTGATAAGTGAAATTTCATTTATTTTATAATAATTTTATACTGTATTTGTTGAAATAATTTCATTATATTTTTGTTTATTTCAGGGCCGTTAAAGCATTTCAGCAGGTGTTATGGGTGGAGCCTGGTTTTCCACGTGCGTGCGAGGTTCACCTTCGTCTCGGTCTCATGTTAAAAGTTCTATCTGACTTTGACGCCGCATTGAAACACCTGACACTAGCACTCATTGACGCTACAACACCAGCATCATTCTCCAAACTTGAAAGTACGTCAAATTAAATTGTTTATTTGATCTTATCGATTCTTCTTTTTTTATTATTTTTATTGAATATTAATAATATTTTGATGAATGATAAAATGTGACATTTGATATAATGACGAATGAGTGTCGCATCGTGTCCATGGGCGTCGGCTCCTTCACTTTCATTCCATGAACTTGACACGATTGGATTTGCGCGTAGCGACGTCGCATAGTGACAGTGTCATTGTTGGCGTGTTGATCAGCCACATTGTCAAATACTTTAAATATAATATATATTTTATAAATGCGTTAGTAACTATTACTTTAATGATTGTTATAGCGTATGTAATGGTATGTGTCCAATGGCATGACCAATGGATGGATAGAAACGCGCGTAGAGGAAATGTAATGAGAGAAATGGTAGGAGAAGTGGTAAGTGTATATATAGATAAAGAGAAGAAGATGAAAATAAAACAGAGAGGAACGAAGCAAGTATAGAGAAGGGGAAGAAGGAAGCATTTATAGTTCGGTACAAGTAGTACCGGTTTTTCGAGAGAGAGTTCGAAGACCTCTCATATATACATATATGTTTTTCTCTTCTTTTGTGTTCGGTCAAGTACCGTGCACAACTTGTGTGACATTGGCTCTTGGACGACGAGTGAAATTAATTTCAATCGTTGAAACCATAATAATACCAAATTTGCAACAATGTTTTACCCCGAATATATGTTTCATTATTATTTCACTATGAATTTATGTTAAATCTGTGGAATAATTGAATTGAGTTCGTAAACGATGAAAAAAAAAATTAATGCAAATAATAATAATAATAAGTTGTACATAAAAGTGTGATAATTACTCGTGTAATCGCTCATAATTCGTCGTGACATAAATACTACGTCAGTATGATTATTTTTTATTCGCGAAACTGTGCTCAACAATTTTACTTCTATTTGGAATAGAGTATAATAGATATGAATTTTTATTTTTAACATAGAAAATAAATTGAATAATACAAAAGTATATATAGAGTATAAATAATTGAAAAATTGTATTATTTTTTGTTACAGTAAAATTTCACATTGCTCATTTGCACGAAGTGCAAGGCAAATATCGTATTGCTAAAGAACACTACGAGACATTATTGAAGGAGAAGGCGTTACCATCTCACCTCAAGGCCGACATCTGTCGTCAATTAGGTAATTAATTGGCAATTATTAAATGATTTAATTAAGATTATAACGGGATGGACATTGGCAAAATGAAGAAAAAAATTAACCTGATAAAATTGGATGCTCCAACGTATAAGGTTTAACGTTTAGGGTACGAAACGGGTAGTTGGGATGTACGGGTTGGGTATATGGTGTGTAGCAGACACGTGTATTGATTTATTCCGGGGGTCGGTGAGCATGGCGAGTTGGTGAGGGGCGCGCGCGTTGCGCCGGGGATGAAAACGCGGGGCGAGATTCTGGGGGCGAGCAAAAGAGATATACGTAGGGAGAGAATGTGAAAGGGAGATGAGAGAATTGAGCCTACAATAGGTGGGTGAGAGGAAAGATTTGGATGGGGATGGCTTTTGCGATTGTGGGAACGTCGTCTACTTTTTCAACAACCATCAACAGACTCCTTTTTCCTTCATTCAACTTTTTGATTAAATCATCTGTGCCTTTTCTCAATAAATATCATTGTCTGTCTCACATGCTGTGTCATTTAATATTTCAACAGGCATTTATACATGAATATATTTGCATCGTCGACGTCACACAGAGAGACACAAATACCTATATTCGCACTCTTACACAACATATTGTAATTATGCTTTGAATTGTAATTGAGCCTGCCGCTATGTTTTGAGAAATAAAGACAATAGAATTATTATTCTCATATATATCTATATATAATCTATGGACTCTCTCGGTTTGTTCTATTCGTTCACGCTTTAGCACTCAGTCAAAGTCAATAATAAAGGAAAATGAAGGTTACACCATTAGAGCTAGGCGTTATGTTGCTATGAAAGTTATAGAGGCAACGATGCCACTACGTTAATTTAATACCATTGCTGAATATAACATTCAATATAGCAGAAATCGAGTATATTATATAAAAGTCATTTGTAAATAAGTCTTTTGTTTTTTTTTTTATTCTATAGCTGTGTCATAAATATTATTTTTCGTTTTTTTTTTATCCTACTGTCATTCAATTGATGCTATAAATTATCTCGAGGGGATGGAAAAAAAAAAGAAAAGAATTTTACTTGCACTACGTGACGTTTCAGCCGTAGTTCATGGCACCCAAGAACTTTCTATAATAGCAAAGAGGAGATGGGAAAATATAGGTTCTTGTCCAATAGGGTATTGCAGATGCCAGGTGTTCCTATATAAATATAGACGAATGGTTCATAGATATTTTAGTACAGGTCGTCTCTGTACCTGGGACTAACAATCAAGTGTGTAAATTTTAAAAGAAAAAATTTTATTTTACATTCGATAGATGCTCGATGTAATTGTTTGATATTAACAGGATATTCCATATACAACGAAATGGAACATGGTTTTAATGATTGGTAATTGTTTATTGGAACACTGATAGAGGAGAATGTACGTGATATGATGATAGTGGCGATGGTGGTGGCGGTTCATAGCAATTCGATGATATAAATTTCCAAGGGAACGAGAGAAATTCTACGCCAATGTTTACAGGGGGGTTGTAATTTGAAACGGAGTTTGAATAGGGAGAGGGAAGGACGAAAGCGGAACTGGCGGGGCAAAGTGGCTACTAGAGGTTATATACCTGCAAAATTCTATTCAGTTACAATACTACATCGTCGTGTCTAGCATTGCTGACAGTGTGTGATTTTATCGTCTACAAATTTTTGTTTTTGTTGTATAAAAAAACTCTGGTTCAGACTATTATAAAAGTAATTTTAAATATTATTAATATTGCCTGAAAATGATTGAGAATGAAATATTTACGAATAAATTGTATGTTTTATTTAAGGATGGATGTACCATGTGGTTGACTGCACCATACTGGGTGTAACACGACAACAGAAACAAGCTTTTGCAATTCATTGCCTTCAGAGATCAATTGAAGCGGAACCAAAGAGTGGACAGAGTCTTTATTTATTGGGCCGATGTTTGGCTGCTTCTGGCAAAGTTCATGATGCCTTCATTGCTTATAGGTAGAAAATTGTCATATATGTATATTGCATATCAATATAAATATTATAGAAGTCATTTTGTAAATAAAAATGATCGACAGATTAAATTAGATTTTATTTTATTTTATTATTATTATTATTATTATTTTTTTTTTCATAATTTTATGTTTAATATAGGAATTCCGTTGAAAAGTCTGAAGGCAATGCGGACACGTGGTGTAGCATAGGTGTTTTATATCAGCAACAAAATCAACCTATGGATGCACTTCAAGCTTATATATGTGCAGTGCAACTGGACAAATCGCATTCGGCAGCCTGGACGAATTTGGGAATATTGTATGAAAGTGTTAGTCAACCAAAAGACGCACTTGCTTGCTACGTAAACGCCTCAAGGTAAATTATTTTATAAGTTAGTTAACGAGTTTAGTTAACATAATTTATCGGGTTGAAAAAATTTATTATTGCCATTATTAATTATTTGTTTATTAATTATGAAAGAGGTAACAATAATACGCCAATCGCTACTAGCCCAATTGCTGGATTGACGGGCGCTAAATCAGGTGGGAATAGTCCGATGAACCCATCGCTTCAGCAACGAATTAATTTTCTCCAGAGTCATCTAAGTCAAGCACCAATGCCGTCAATAGCCGCAAAGTAAAAAACATAAATATGAATTCATGAATTCAACTTGTTTTTATAATCAATATATATATATATATTCAATTATTGTTTTTTTTTTATTAATTTTTGTAGAAGGCGGCAATTGCCGTCAATAGAGGAAGCGTGGAATTTACCGATAAGCGCAGAAATGTCAAGTAGGCAGCAGCAACAACCTGCAACGCCAAGCGGCTACAAATACACGGCATCGCCATCGGGACCGCCACCACCTTATCCACAGACGCAAGGTCAAACCATCAATACAAAAAGATTTAAACCGGGCGAAGAGCCGATTACACCGGGTGGACAACAACAGCAACAGCAGCAGCAACCGCAACAGCAACGTCCACCGCCATTCTATCTATCACCGCAACAGCTACAAATGTTGCAATTTCTTCAACAAAATCAAGGCAATTTAACACCCCAACAGCAAGGCCACTTGCAACAACTTCAATGTCAATATCGTGCTATGCAACAGCATCAACAGCAAATTAGGATACAGCAACAGCAAGCAATACAGCGTGGATTGAGACCTGGACAACCGGGATACCCGACGGGATTTGGACATGGTCAATCGACGCAATCAAGTGTAATTAAGAGCTATAGTTTGCCGCAGCAGCCTCAAGGCGGTACAGTCGCATTGCAAACTGGATTCTCTGATACGAATATTGGTTACAATTCCGCGGCAACTGGCAATGCACAACAAAGTCCAGGGATGCCTTATAAATCCGCTGCCGACCCAAATTATACACAACAACGTACCGCCAATCAATTTAATAATTATCAATCAAATAATCAATATGGCGCACAGGGCTATACACAAATTACATCAACGACGAGTAATTATCCGGAAGGCGCTGCGGGAAATAAAGATCTCGGTGTTACGGATCAAGAACTCCAGGCATTATTATCGCAAAAGGATATTGCCACATCGCTTGCGGAGGATCTGTTGAAACATTTTGGATCGGAGGATTTGGATGATAAGGATGAAAGTGGTGCTGTAATAAATAATGGTACGTTGAGCTCAGGTCCATTTTCGCCGTCAAATATTGGTGATGGTGGTGATAAATTGAAAGAGGTTAAGATAGAAAAAATAGATAAAGCAGATAAAAATGATAAATTAGATAAGGTTAATGTATCGGATTCGGAGCCATCATTGACATTTCGACGTATAAATAATACCCAAGTGAATTCAGCTGTGGAAAATGTTAAGTGTGAAGTAACGTCAAGTACAAATAGAATTGACGGAATACGCGGTGAACCAGTGTTAAAGCTTGAAAGCCTCTGTGAATCTCCGGTTGAGCCTGAATTTTCAATTGATATGGAGGCTAAGGATATAATTGAAATGTGTAAGGGCCAGGGTATTAAAGGTGTACCAAATTGTTCAATAATGGCAGATCGTTCGCCACCACCAGCGCCACCAGAAGCTCCAAATCAACGGCTTACTAAGGAACAATTATTGCCTCCCACCCCGAGTGTTTATTTAGAGAATAAAAAAGATGCATTCAGCCCGCAATTGCAGGAATTCTGTCTCAAGCATCCAATTGCAGTGATACGTGGTTTGGCAGCTGCATTAAAACTCGATCTCGGATTGTTTTCCACGAAAACATTGGTTGAGGCCAATCCTGATCATGGTATTGAGGTAAGAACACAAATGCAACAAACAAGCGATGAAAATTGGGACCCTGTGATGTCACGAAAAGTATGGGGTTGTATTAGTCATCGAAGTCACACGACTATTGCAAAATATGCGCAATATCAAGCGTCGAGTTTTCAGGAGAGTTTAAAGGAGGAGCGTGAAAAGTCACAGGGTATTCACGCTGCTAATCTGTCTGATTCCGATTCGAAAGACAGTACTGGTGTAGTGAAAAAAAAAAAGAATACTTTCGGATTGGCCGGTCGACCAGGTTCAAAAATGTTAAGATTCGGTACGAATGTTGATTTATCTGATGAACGTAAATGGAAGTCTCAGCTACAGGAGCTCATGAAACTGCCCGCATTCGCGAGGGTTGTGTCCGCTGGTAATATGTTAAGTCACGTTGGCCACGTAATCCTCGGTATGAATACGGTACAATTATACATGAAGGTACCTGGTAGCAGGACTCCCGGTCATCAGGAGAACAATAATTTTTGTTCAATAAATATCAACATTGGTCCGGGTGATTGTGAATGGTTTGCAGTGCCAGATGCATATTGGGGTGTTATTTGTGCACTATGCGAGCGTAATAATATTAATTATTTACATGGCAGCTGGTGGCCGTCACTCGAAGATTTATATGAAGAGAATATACCGGTATATAGGTTTTTACAGCGGCCCGGTGATTTAGTTTGGGTTAATGCCGGTTGTGTTCATTGGGTACAAGCAGTCGGTTGGTGCAATAATATTGCTTGGAATGTTGGCCCATTGACTGCACGTCAATACCAATTGGCAATTGAACGCTACGAGTGGAATAAATTGCAGTCATTCAAATCCATTGTACCAATGGTACATTTATCGTGGAATTTGGCGAGGAATATTAAAGTATCCGATCCACGTTTATTTGAACTTATCAAAAATTGTTTGCTGAGAACTATGAGGCAATGCTGTTTAATATTACAATTTGTGAAAAATAAAGACGTTGAAGTGCGATTCCATGGCAGGGGTAAAAATGAAGCGTCGCATTATTGCGGACAGTGTGAGGTAATTTTTCATTCAATAATATCTTTGAATTTCATGCATTGTATTTGATTCAATTCTATTACGTGATATTTTTCCTCTTCTATTTTTGTAGATTGAAGTTTTCAATATTCTATTTATTCGAGAGCAAGAGAAACGCCACGTAGTTCACTGTATGGATTGTGCACGAAAGCAGGCGCCATCATTGGAAGGATTTGTTTGCCTTGAGGAATATCGAATGCGTGATTTAATGGATGTGTTTGATGGTTTTACCCTGCACACATCAGTTTCGCCCACTTTAATCTCACATTCAAGTCAGGCATCTTGAGACTATATGAAGCACAGATATTTGGACTACCTGGAGACACTGCAGTGATGTACATTCTCTCTTTTGGTATGAGGCTAAATGTCTGTGTTTGTGTGACTCAAGTTAAATATAATTCAAGGAATCGCGATAAAATTCAATCCACATGTACCTGAGAGTTATTTTTGCCAACAGCAAACAGAAGAAAACAACACGGAAAAAAACTCTGTATGGTGAGAATGTGTTGAATCTATATCACAATTTTTCCTTCATTTCGTCCCCTTAGTTAAACAAAAAATGAACTGTTTATATATATAAAGAAAAATTTAGTGTAATTATCGGGGTGCGAAAATATAGCGAATAGAGTGAATTGTTTTATGGTAAATGAATAAAACATCGCTCAACTATAATTTTCATCGAATATAACACGGGTGCATATATTTCACTCATGTCACATTCGTTTTTCTTCTAGTTATTGTTTGTGATTGAGAAAACGCTATAGAAAAAAATGAAAAAAATAAGAAGAAAATCGAGAGAAAATTGACGAGACTTTGAAACAAGAAAAATTAAGACAAAAACGATGAACGTTTTACCATTGAATTTCTCTCTTTTCTTCTAATGAAGGTTGTATAACGCAAATATTTTTCACTGCCAGTTGTAAATACATTTGATAAAATTGTATTTAATTGTAATGATTGTTACTGTATAGGGTGCGCAACAATTGTACACACACAAAACTGCTCAAACAGAGAACGCTATAAGCGAGTTTTTATCATCGGCAACTAAGAGACATTTTTATAACAAAATAAAAAAAATTAATTCAATAATAATAATAACAATAATAATAATAATAATAAAAATAATAATTAATATAATTATGTGCATAAAAATAGACGTAGTTTCAGTTTATGAAGTCACTTGGAATTTTGTTCTCACACATCTGTGTCAGATATTTTTCATAGATTTATCCAAACGAAAATATCTGACCTATTTTCATAGCAAAATTGCCATAGTAAATTGTCTGAATTGAAAGATATTTTTCAAGAATAAAAATAAAAGGCGCTCAAATCAATTTACTTAAGAAAATTTTGTATTATATGTGTGTGTGTTGTAATAACAGAACACGTATAATATTTGCAATAATTTATTTAATGTAGCTTGATGATAGATTGAATCCATCTCCAATCTCAATTGATTGCGATAAAAATGAAAAAAGAAAAAGATTATTTATATTTGTTTACAAGAATAATGAACTCATGATGATAAACGTGTGCGTGTGTGTGTGTGTGTGTGTGTGTGTGTATGCGTATGCGTGTATGTGTGAATAATATTTGCGATGAACAAAAGACCACAATGATCTCAATGCTCGATATTAGCGACAGGCAATAATAATTCGGATATAATGCTAATAAAATTCTGCCACGATATCTGGAAATTTGATGGGATAACTGTAATTGTTCGTTGTTAAGTGAAATAAATGAGAAAAATTTTTGCACGGGAATAGACAAACAAATTTTTTTTTTCGGCAATTCGTAATGCTGATACAACTATACAAAAAGGAAAAATAATTGCAATAAATTTTTTATTAGCGTTCATTATTATCAATCAGAATTCTTTCATACGCTGCAATTTATTGCGGGGATTTTACAATCACTTTAATACATGATTAATAGAAAATGAAAATAGAAAAAAAATAATAATAAATGATAGAAGAATGAAAAACTGAGACGTTACTGTCAAACATCAAAGTGCAAATATCCTGATAAAATTGATATATTCGATAGAATCTGTTGTCTTGAGACATATTTTAATAACAATTATGTAAAGAAAAGATAGAAAAGAGGCAGCACTTTAGATGGACAAAGATATAAAACTGCGTAGACACAAATGAAATATTGTGTGATTTCTAAAATGAACAAATGATGAAATAAAGAAAAAAATATTTTCGCTAACTCGTGTATGGAAAAAAATTTAAGTTTGCACATCATTAAAAAAAAAACAGAAATAATGTGAATCACATGAAAAATTTAACAATTAACGATTGTATTAATATATGCATATATATTAATAGTAAACGATAATAGTATAGATGATAATGATGACGATGATATGTAGTAGCAAACAAAACAAGAAAACAAAAAGAAAGAGTACAGATATTTTTTTCAGCCCACGAGTAAAATACAATATAAATTTATATTTTTTAATTTCATTCATAGTTGTGTGTCAAATGGCAAAAGTCATAAATGAAAAAAAGAAAAGAAAAATAAAACATGTAATAGTCTATAGATGCGTAAAAATCAAGGCGAATAAGTTCAACGGAAATAGGTAAACAAAAAAATGTTTAATATGGTAAAATACTATATATTTTAAATGTAAAAAAAGTACCGTTTTTCACTGCCAAATTGTGATACACGAGTTATCCCACCTAGAACAAAAAAATAAATAAAGGAAAGAAAAAAAAACAGCAAATAAATAGAAAGCTCCAGAGCGTTTCTCATGTTCGCGCGCATTGACGCAAAACTTAGTTACCAAATATATATATTATTCCATTCTTCTTGAAGAAGGTTAAATATTGTCGTGAATCTTCTCTCTGTTGTCAATGAACGACCAAATTACAACTCTGTTATCAAAGTGAAAGAACATGCGAGACGCTCCGCTCTTTCACATTCACGAAAATAACGATCATGTGTACAGTGCCTTTATACATAAGAGAGAAAAAAAAAAAACAATTTTCCTAAACAAAACAAAACAAGAAGAAAAAGAGCACCAATGTTTTAGTCATCCTTTGTCAATTTAGTACAGAGCTCAGCGGATTTTTCCACTTTCAAAGCAACTTTAATATAAATATATATATATATAATTTAAAATGTGAAATAATTAATTGATTATTAGATAATATTAATGTAGAATAATTGTAGCATCTTATGTAAAACTGTACAGTCGATTACACGAAGAAAGTGCGAAAACGGAAGAACGAAAAAAACAAAAAAAAAAACAAAAAAAAGAAAAAAAAAACAAAAAAAATGAGATAATAAGTAAAAGAAAGTGAAAGTAAACGCAAAAATCTACGTTAGATGTGAGATCGTACTATAGTTAGCCTTATTACTATCATTATTAAGAATCATTGGATTTATTCTGCATCGTGTTTTATTATTTCAATTATTCAACTGAGCTGAATAATTATTTTGCAATTAATTGTGTTTCACCATTATGATGTAATATACAGTTATTCCCATTCGCTACATATAAATATATATATATATATATATATATGTATATATATACATTATATACATATATATATCTATACATTATGTTATTATTATTTTATTTTTTTTATATTCAAGACAATTAAATAACGCGATGTTTCGCCTCGTTATTAAAATTATGTCCTGGTAATTACTTGCATCTGCTTACGACGTGCTTGCACCACCCCATAAACCACCGCAGCGAGACTTCTACACGTGTTACGATGTCTTGAAACACCTTCTGATTGCTGTGTATCACGTCCCAATACAAAGTATGTCTCCATTGTTCCTTTACCCTTCACCTCAATCATTCCACGTCGTTGCGTTTGATAACCTCTTGATTCTAAAAACCTGGCAATATCACATGGCACCTGAATTTTTCCCATCATCCCAGTGGAATCCATTCGCGATGCCTCATTCACCGTATTGCCCCATATGTCGAAGACAGGTTTTCGCGCGCCAATAACACCACCAACCAATGGACCACAACTGATGCCCACTCGTAAATCAAAATTATTGAATGAATGAATGTTTACATCTTCAAGACGTAATCGCATCGCCACTGCATAATCAACGAGCTTACATAGATGATCCATATCATCTTTATTGGGATCTAGAGTGCTTGGATTGAGACCTGATGCTGCCATATATGTTGCGCCGACAGTTTTTACTTTTTCAATGCAATGGAATGGCGCTTCGTCCAATAATTCGTCGAAATCAGCTGGAATATGGAAAATTAAAATTTTAATGAGTTGTTTATACAGGTAGTAATTGATAGAAGACTAATTTTTTTTTCAAGTAGATTTCACCAATAATTTCATTGAGTAATCTGATGCATTCCATTCCTTTATTAACATCCTCGGAATAAAATTCGGTGAAGTTTGGGACACTGGCAAACATTACACCAACTTTATCGCGAGACTGGGAATATAATTCCTGAAAGAAGGTTAATGATTTATGATTTTTTTTCTGAACAGACAATGTATTGCATGCGAATTATTTATTTTACCTCGGGCGGACGTTCTGTAGTTAGAAAATGGTGAGCCACATGATCGGGAAGTATATTTTTTAATAATTGCATATTATTGTGTTTTGATTCTATCATGTCAGCGAGTTCACGTTCAGCTTGCTGTTTCCATAAAAAATCGAGTCGCGATGTAACTTCAACCTGACGGCCATGATAAGTCACAACGACAAGAAAAACAATGAGAAAAATGAGCATTTGCGTCGATAGTGGTATGACATTGCTGAAAAAAAAAAAATTACAATTAAGATAAATTGGCATTGGAATAGAAAAGTAATGGTGCAAAATTATGCGACTTGCTTTGTGTCATTCTCATCAGTTGTCTCAAACAATTCTTGACATCCAATTATAATAAGTGCGGCATACATGAATACAATGATAGATGCCAGTGCACATTTCACCAAATAATATAGCTTCAATGCAGAAGCTAAAGCAATTAGACACAAAATCCAAGTGAAAACAATATACTCGGCCTGTAAACAACTTGTTGACTCCAAATTCAATACTGCTTCCATATGTGAATCCGCATCATTATGCATTGTAGAAAATACTTTGCGCAATTTAAAAGTGTCTTCCTGACTCGCTGCAAATTTCCGTCGATGTTTCTTTCCTTCAAAGTGTCTTTCATTTCGATACAACCTGGAATATTTCCGTTTATCCAAATGTCGCACATGATGAGCTGCAATATTCGTATCATCACCGTATCTCAATTGCATTTCAATTTCATTAGTTTTACGGACTATCGATTGATTATTCAATTTTAGTGACTTGTTCAATTGATCTCTTTTTTCATTATCGGCCAATGCGGCTGTCAAGAAACTAAAGACAAATTTGTCGAGTATGGCTGAAATCGTTGTCGCTTCTAAATTATTTTGCGATGTTCCATCGATCATTTGATTATGTGGCAACGATAATTTATCCGTAACTGAATTTGATGAAGAATAATAATTTACACTAGGACAAATTAACACACCCATAACAGAAGTCACCGCCATTAAACTTATGAGGCTACAAATAAAAATAGTGCGATATAATTTGTTATGTACAAGCATTGAAGAAGCATGCTGAAGATATTGCGGTAAGTTTTTGAACTCCTCCGCCATTACGAGAATCGAACATATAACCAGAGCTGCTGTTGTAAATAAAAGAGACGTCAATAGAGCAATGCAGCTGTAATAAAGTCAGAGAAATTAACTTATTGAATTGTTAATAAATCATTTTTAATATGATAATCAACTCACTCGGGCACAATGACAGCTTGACAAATTGCAATGAAGAGCCAGATGCCAAAGCAGCACGTCATATTTGACTTAAACATATCTTCTCTCAATTGGCCAAACTATAGCGCATAAAATAAATAACATCGTTCGTTGTGACGGGTAGCAGTAGTAGTAGTAGTAGTAGTAGCAGTAGTAGTAGTAGCATCATCATCTAAATCCAAATAATTGGATTACTCACTTTAGATTCCAAACTATCATCGTTGTAGCGTAATGTCCATGCGTTGATGTTCGCCAGTCGCATACGTTTATTGCTTGATGTTTCATAGCCACCTGTCCGTTTATCGGCTGGTCTACCGCTCTCCTCGTCCTCATCATCGTCAAGATACTCCGTTTCAAGATTGCTCACAGAATTCGCGCTATTTAACTATTGATAATTAATAATCAATTGTAATTCCAATAAATCAATACAAATTAAGGGGAAATGTGAATATTGAAACATCATTTACATTTTCAAATGGGATTTCCGGTGTCCAATCAAGTCCAATATCATCCTCATCCTTGAAATTGTTTACGTTTTCCTCTTTGTTCTCTTTTTTATTGGATGAAAGTGGATTTGAAATTTTAAAACTTTTTTTAGTTTTATTCGTAGTTTCGTCCTCGGTGCACACTTTTGGTCTCGACGATTGTCGTCTCTTTGATTTCAATGGTTCAGTTTGCTTGATTAAATACGTCACGACTTTACGATCCTTCAAATAATTATCTCTGTCGACACCGTTACCCGGTTCCACTTCATATACATCATTTAAACATTTTAAAGTTTCCGCTGATATATGCACGCGACTGAATATATGAAAAGTAAAAAATAATTCAATAGCAAATTAATTAATCGAGTAATTGATAACTGGTGATCGTACCCAGGAATTCCGCCACTCTCTAAATGATTTGCCAATGTAACATCATAACTCCATACATCAAATTGCCACTTTCTCAATCCAAGAACGCCACAGAGAACAGAACCGCTGTGTATACCAATTCTCATATTCAAATCCGTCTAAACAAACGAAAGGAAAATTTACATTCATTGATAAATTAATTAATTTTTCTATTGAATGGATTTTATAAGCGGATATGTAAAACATTATTACTTTTGTCGTGTAACGAACGTCTCTGATTGCCTTAATCATATAAAGCCCCATTTCAACACAACAGTGAGCATGATCACTTCTTGCAGTTGGTAATCCGGATATACAGTAATAACAATCACCAAGAAGTTTTATTCTGAGACAATGATTTTCCGCTGATAGTCGATCGAAACGGGCGAATAAATCGTTGAGTACCTTTACGAGTTCCTGTGCACTGCACTGACTCGCCAATGCTTCAATTAACATTTTTAAAACGAAAAAAATTGCGGATTATATATAAATATTTGTTAGGATTATTATGCAATTGTTTAGTAAAATTATCCAACAACAATGAATGAATTATTTTTGTTATAACCATTATAAGTCTATTGACATTGAAATGAAAAAATAAATGTTATATATTAACATGGTAGGTTTGGATGATTTCGAAACGACTAAAAGTGACTGATTGCATCTCTTAATTTTAGAATTTGTGTCGGAACATTTAGAACACTACACATGTTCAACCGCATATTTGCAGTAGAGTGTATCGTGAAAATGATATATAGCCAATGTTTAAAACTATTTTCAACATTGCGCTGTCGCGTCATTTAATGTCATGGACAAAATATATAATGGTGTTATTTAACATAGATATATGATATAATATAGCTAGAACAAAAGTAGCATTTACCGGTGAATCCTTTGATATCAGCAAATAATATACTGACATTTTCATAACGATGGAGATAAATACGATGAAATTGATTGGGTGTAAATGAAAATGTCCCGCCACTCGCAGTTTCTCTCGCAATATCTCTAATCATTTCTTTGGCAACAAAATCTGGAAGAACTAAAAAATAAAAACAAATAGTATTAACTGGGTGAATGAATATTTTCTCGTATGTCTCATGTCCTTGGACATCTTTCACGTAAATTCATCAGCATTGGAAATCGATTGTCACCATAAATACACACAAGGATCATCACGATAATATACGAAAAAACCAATCGACTGTGAATAAACACGCGAGTATTCATTTCTTTTGAGACGCGGTCAAGCGCAGCTTGTCGGGCCAACGGGCTCGAGTCGTACTTCACACACCAACATATATTTATATATACATATATTGCGTTATTTATGTTCTCCTTCGGTATCAATCAGTCTACCAGCCCAATAAAAATATAAAAAATTAAAAGCGGCATTGTGGAATTAATTTCTAATGCCATAAAAAAAATTTAAGTGACAAAAGAATAACGCTGGGGGATAATTAATTGAAGAAAATGCTTTACCAGATAAAAGAAGTTTCTCCTGTCTATTATTTTCATTTTGTGTTCTTTGCCGTGTCTCCATTGATCGATGAGTCTCCAAAAATGCTTGTCGCTGTCCACGGTCTGTTAAATATTTTGTATACATACCAGCCAAATTAACTGCTAAATGCAAAAGAATATTTGTCGTTAGCATTCTCATAATGCACATTGTATCCTGTAATAGTAATTACATTATTGTTTAATCGATGTGTTTGTTATTGGTAATTAAAAGCCAATGAATTGAATAATATCCTTACATATTTCCGATTGTGAAATAAAGCAATAATTGTCATAATTAAATGTGTCAATGCTGTTCCCGATCCAGCGAGAACACACCATCGTAATGGGAGTGGTAGCATAGCGTAAGGTGCATAAACAATGAAGAGTATATACCACATTATCTGTTGTTGCGATGAAAAATTCAGTCCTGCCGCTATGAAACCTTCAAATAACCGCCAATTAATAGATAAAACAAACAAAAATTATCTTTATTTTATTTATTTTTTTTCAAGGGCCTGAAGTTCTGAATGAAATAAAACATGTAGCATTATTTTTGTCTTCAAGGTATTTCCGCGATGCTCAAACAGGTGAACATACAATTTATTTTTAGATTTAAATATATATAATTATTTATTTTAAAACGTTGTTCCAGTGTTTAACAAAGTTCTATCTATTTTCTCAAGCACAAAAAATATAAATATTACCTTGAGTATTTATGAGTAGCCATGTGAATACAGATGCCCAATAGAGATAATTATTGGAAAACCAACGCCATAAGCCGAGAATACTGATGACAAGATTTGCAAACATACAACACAATACCCACGACAAGGTTTCAATTAAACCATTACCAGTGCTGTCTCTATTCCATAACCACATTGAAATAATAGCAATCTGTTGAAATTAGAATTTTATTTATGTATACCACCACCACCAACACCACCATAGGTAAATTGAATCTTCACCTTTAATGCAAAGTCCACAATGTTTAACATTATCAATGATTTTTGCCGTTGTCGACACGAATAGTGAAAATATGAACGTTCTAAATTTGAACTGTGAAAACTAGTTGTCAATGAGGGACAAAAAATGCCTTTATACATTTGACCCTTTTTAAATACATCTGCGGAATTTAAATAACAAAAAAAATTCTTATTCAACAGTCGCAGGATAGAATAATATCTGTATCGAATTATTGTACAAACCTTCATGACATGGGGGTTCAATTATTTTTTCCTGCGGCTCTTCTGGCATCGGCTCTGGTGATGTTGATATTACAACTGTTATTTCGCCATTCTCCTCTATATCCGGTGAATCTGCATTGTCAGGTGGCGGTGCAACACCCCAAGCGGCCAGGCCTTCTCTTCCGAGTCGTTCGGAAGTCAACTTTTTTACCGCTTTTATCCATAAATGTTTCCGTGGCGAGATACCCAATCTACATTAATTGAATAAACAATAAACAATCGAGAATTTTTACAAATTGTGAAAATGTTCATTTGAGCATAATAAAATTACTCATTGATGCCAGGTACATCGGGCTCCAGCATCATGGTCCAAGTTTGTTCTGTAATCATTATCTCTCGATGATGACAATTGTCCCTGGGTCACCTTATATTATCTCTCTATTTAACTTCACGTTGCCATTAATAGCCACGCGTTTCACTACGCAACATGCTTGTCTTTTGCGTGTCGAATATAGGGATGTAGAAATTACCGAATCATTACACAGACAACAATACGGGATATTATCATAACAGTGAGAGATAGAGAATGATACAGGTAAAATGGTTATCGGATACAGTGCGATGTGACAGATAGATGCCTAAACGATTCTGTTTGTCACCTGGAAATAATATGAAAAATTTTGTTTTGTGGTTTGTGGCCAAATCCCTCATTTCCCGGTTTTGCTTATTTTTTCCGGTCGAGAAGAAATGTCACCAAGTTAAATATATATATGTATGTATATATAGTCTAATAACAAATTGCTCTCAGCCAGTCAACAGACGAAGAAGCAACAAGTCAGCATTGTTTTTTGAGTTAAATATTCTTCTGTAAAATCGAATAAATAAATAAATAAATGAATGAATAAGTTCACACCAATTGAGCCACTCAAACCAGTTTTTTTTTTTTTTTTTTT
>CAJUYH010004526.1:18454-34369 GCA_910591685.1 Galerucella tenella
ATTTAATTTGCCATTTTATGATTTCCAAATTGCAGAGTTAGGGTCGGCGAATTAATCCAATCAGCCAGATTAGGTTGCGATTTATCTACACCTGGTGATGCTATTATTTTATTGTATTATGATTATGTTTTTCTTTTCTTTTACGTGTTATATGTTTTATAATTAATGGGTGAATTACTTTGACAATTTATTTTAAGGGGCACCTATAGGCAGGCAGATGGTGAGTTTACTCGCCTCTAGCTCTTTTACCTTATTACACTGATTGACTCTCGTCAACTGGTCGACTCAATGTTTAAAAGCCACTGACTGACCCGCGCTCTGTGTGATCCATTGACGTCACACCTAACACAGTGCGCTGCCATATCCCCCCCCCCCCCTCTCCCCAACGTGTTTGACACGTCTGTTGTCAATTATCTCCATATTCATCGAAAGTTTATTCTCATCTATCTAAACATTCATTTATAATAGGCGTAAAGAAAAAATAGTTAATGTAATTTGTTTGCTTTAAGATATCTTCAATTGCGTCTCTTTATTATCTCATACATTTTGTTAAGTGAGAAATATGCTATATTTAAATTTGGATTATTTAAAATCTTTTTATTTGGCCGTAACAAAAAATATGCTCTTAAAAAACTTATACTCTAATCAACCGTAGGACTTGCCCGGATACACACCTTATTTTGCTTTCGACTCGCAAATGCAAACTTTTCCTTTAGGTTTGTTTTTATTGTATTATTACTTTTTTACCTTTTCATGCGTAGAATGTATAAGTGTAGTATCTAATAATACTGCATATATAATGCTGAAGAGCAAATGTCGGGCCGGCGAATTTCTAGATATAAATATAATTATTATATCAACCGTTTTATTACGAAGACTATGGTGGTTTTGAGAAACGGAATTTTTTTTGGGATCCCAAATGGGTTTGTCGTTTTTACGATACCAATTGTTGGTTGAGTTTAAACTGAAAAGAAAAATATATAGAATCGAATTGTAAAATAAAAATTGGAAGAGCACACATATTATTTTACGTATACGATAGGAGGACTCGTCTCCAATGTATTGCAGAGAGTTATACTCACGGTTAAACATACATGTCTGTATGCGTATGTATATATATACTTACTAAATATTAATAATATAAATAGTTGTTAGCCTATACGGAAAAAATTTTAATTGTCAAAACAAAGTGGTGAAAAATATCAACCGCTATATATCGCACAGCCAATGGCACGTTGTTTTTTTTTTATCATTACTCCAAAGTGCTTTACCAATTAATTTCTACGGCACATATCATATAATATCAGACAGTAGATAGATATTCTATATCTATTGGTAAAAATAGGAACAAAAAATTTAACACCACGCTTTGCACATAGTTTCTATGAATTAACCGTAATCAATAACATATTGAAACACTTGATATTAATTTGAAATTGAAGGAAAAATTTCATAACGTTCATGTGCTAAAGCTTTAAACATCTCAAGATAGACTAACATTTCTCATAAATTATTTATTAACTGTCAATATTGCCCGTTTCTCTTTCACCAATGTTTCGTGTATTTTAATATCTACATCTGTAGTAACATCAATAAGTTCCAAACTGAGAATAGATTCAGTTGGTGACGTTTCATCTTTCTCAACATGATGCACAATTGATGCAAAATTTTTATTGGCAACTAAATTTTGAAACATTGTGCAGGTAAGTGGAGTCCAATCAACATTTATTGGCGCAATACCTATAAAAATAATTCGATATTGCATTAATGATTTTGTTTTTTTTTACATTTTTTCAGTTTAATTAATAACACAAATCGCTATAATGTTGTAAACTTGCCATGGAGTCGTGCTTTAATTCCTTGATACGGCAACTCAGTAAATTGTTTTTTCAGTGGCTGTAACTGTTCTGTACCAATTGGCGTCATGTCACCATAGTCACATAAATATACCACCACAGTTTGGCTATCAATTATACCATTTATGCAAGCACGATACCATCCATCATTATATTTAGCTGCACAAAGTTTTCCCTCGCATAATGAGTCGCCTGTTAACATAGGTCCTCTATAATTATTGCATGATTCTTGCAACTCATTCATTAATTTCATTAATGCTCCCACATCGTTATACGGTTGAACGATAAAATTGCTTGGAGTCGCAGCAAGATTCGTTACATGAACATCGAATAAACCACCGACTGGAGGTATTGGTGGTCGCCGGAGACATTTCAAGTGTCCATCATTCTCACTGACGCTGTATCGAGATAATGTTCTTTCCAATCGTTTTTTTGGCTTTACATTATTATTTCCATCCTCAATATTACGATCAATCTCGGGGATTAATGCCAAAGTATTATTAATCGATATGAGAACGTCATCAGGTTGACTTCGTTTAAAAAGTTCGACAATTGGCACATTCGTCGATTTAATAACTTTGCAAAGTAATCGTTCGCTATGTGGCGCCAATTCCACTAAACGATTCATCATATGCTCACTGAAATTTGATTTTTCAATATTGTGCAATTGAACTTTGTGCGCCTGTGGCGGATACTTCTCCAGTGCTTCCGATAATGCACGTAATCTGAGTAATTTCGTACTATCAACGATAACACTACCACCAAAATCAATAAATAACATTTTTAATTTCTGTCCACTCAGAACTTCAATGATTTTTGATCGCATCCAATTGCCATCAGGACATTTAGCGAGATAAATTTCACCTATATCGATGTTATCGAGAACGGCAGCCTTTTTGAATGATTCAACATCGAGTTGAATGCAAGGACTTGTCAATCGATTAATTAACGCCGCCACAATTTTTAGACCTTCAGTTTTCATTTGAATATAAACATCGCCATTTGATTCAATATTTGAAATAAAAACTTCAATAACCCGACCATCAATTTGCAATTGCAATGATTCATTGCTTGTAAATAATTCTTGCAATATTAAATCATTAACATTGATATCATCGTCGCCACTTGTGTCATACAATGTTACACTCAGAATTAATTCATCGTCGGTATCTTCGCGATTGTTTACACAAACATATCTTTGTTGGCCCAAAAGTAAATTTTCCGCCGAATTTGATGCCATATCGCAATCGGAAAAATTTTCAAGACCAGAGAGTGACAATTTAATTGCTTGTGATGGCACATCGCAAAAACGTTTGTCAAGTGGATAAAGTTGTTCGTATGAAACTGTTTCATAGTCACCAGTATCAATGAAAAAAATCACTGCCTGATTCGTAGCATTGTCCTTATTGTCAACTCGTACACGAAACCATCCTTCGTCCTCTTTTATTATATAATATCGTCCAACTTCAATTGTTCTTGCTGGCTGTTTATGTGCCACATTTAATTTCGACATTTCCGCAGTCATTGCAACAAGCCGCGGATTATAATTGTCTTCAAGTATAACTACCCATATTTCAGAAGTATTAACGACATTAACAACAGAAACCGGCCAAAGATTTTCAGTTGGAAGAATTAATGGTATTGGCACTGCATCACCAATGAAACTTGGCGCATTATCCAAGTGCGGTGGAACCGATTCTCTCGTCTGTGAAAACAAAGTATAAAAACAATGTATCATACTTTTTTTTATTACCTATAGATAAATCATTACATTGGTTGAAAAATTGAAATTACCTTGTGTATCGCTTCATTGTATCGCCACAATATGAAAGAATTATTCACTCCATTCTTTTCCAACGTCAGATCTTTTGGACAATCTTCGATAATACTAATCCAGTTTTCAGGAAGTGTCTCATTATGATTTTGTTTATAATAAATTGGCAATTGTTCAATAAGAACGCCATTGTGCACATCAACAATAGCTATTATACGTTGTTTAATAGTTTCAACATCCCTTGTCACTTGAAGTTGCACCAAGGGTCCATGACTCTTGTGTATATCCAACACTGCTTGTGCAGCGGCCAATTTTTGTGCTTCCTCATCTGTCTTTGCTTCGGCCGGATAATTTGAATATTTTTTTGGTCCCACCATAACAATACATAATTTTGCATTAATTTTATTTTGCTTTGAATGTTGAACTATTTTATATTCTGGCTCGGCGAGTTTTAATGATCTCACGAGATAGAGTAATTCATCGCGTGGATCTTTTAATTCAGGTGATTGTTGTGATGATGATGGTGGTGGTGGTGGTGGTATAATTCTTGGACTGGGTATAGAAGGAAGTGGTGCCACGTGTGGTGGCAATACCTTACCCGGAAAATTTCTTTCTTCCGGCAATGCAAAAGTAACACGTCTGTCAATATTCGTATTTTCACTTACGTTACGCGACAAGTTTGGCATTGGTAGAGGTGGTGGCCTCACAAGTCTTTCACTTATGCGTGGCTGCTGTGAAGGCTGCGAAGACGGTGGACAAGGAGGGCTGACGTGTGAAGTATTCTTACCATTTATTTCACGGTTCACTGATGACGATGGGTGATTTAATGGTGCAGAAGTGGCATTTCTATTTGACCGATTGCCATTTGATGTTGCTATGGGTTTCTGTTGTTCTGCAATTCTATGGGGATTTGAATTGGATGTCTGTGATGATACTGCCGATGATTGTCGCAGTGATGGTTGAGTTGAATTTCGCGACGATGTATTCGATAATTTTGTATTGGCACGTTGAGTTGAGAGCACATTTGTATTGCGCGATGATGATGACGATTGTGATGTTCTTGAATAATTCGTGTTTGTTGAAATATTTGGCCGGCGTGATTTGATATTGTGCCGTTCCAATGGTCTTCTCTTTTTTCTCGGTTTAGATTTTTGTTTAGCTACCATTGAAGCAATATGCGCTGTCTCGGCTGTAGCAATCACTTCCACCATCGTTGAATCGCCACGACGATGAAACGTTAAACCCGGTATTTTATTTAATAATTCCTTTAGATTGGAAAATCCGAGGCGTCGATACGGTACATCCTCACCTTCAAGTGCTTTGTAATCCCGATTTAAATATTCAATTGGTGTACCACCTTTGGAAGCAAGTAAACATGATCGTATTAACGATATAGTTTCATTTAAGTCACTCATGATGATGAGGTATCAAGACTTTTACACTGCGTTGTGCTAAACCTGAGAATTAAGCAAGTGAAAAAGAAAACGAAAAAAATAAATAAATAAATAAGTAAATAAATAAATAAAATAATGTGATGTGGCGTGAAGAAACAGAGAGAATTTGTAAATTGAATATGAATAAATGAATAAATGAAAATAATGGATAGTAATGCGGTGCAAAATAAATTATATGTAGTATATAAAGGAAAAAATTGATATAAAGTATTACGAGCTAACAAACACTGACCTTGATATGAATAGGGTACACCCTGTTGTTTATGTTCTGTAAGCCGAATTTCATCCAATGTAAATACAAATTCTTATAAAGAATTATTGGATCTGGAAAACAAAAAAATATACCATTTCCGATACTGCATAAATCCCTAGACAACACATTATTTTTAAAATAAATAAAAAAAAAACAAATTCACGAGAGTATGAATATATTCATCGAAATAACAAGTAATATCTATACGCCCTTATTTTCAATACTTGATAAAAATAAAAGTATTTTACAAAATTTAAACGTTTACATGAGAGGACAATTAATTTTGCGTTGTCAGCCACATTTTTCACACGATTAATTTTGATCGCATGATAAAAGTGCATGTGTATGTGTTGGAAATTCAAGTTAAACAAAAACTATGTGTTGAGTACCATATGGCTGATTGAGTCGACAGTGAGAAGTACAAAATAGAATTGGTAGTATACGAGTACGTACCGTTTGAATAGCGGCCGGTATATTATATAGACAGTGCGATCTCAATTTGACATTCCTTCACGATCCGAAAACACGTCCGTTCTCAGTGACTTCACACGATGATATGATTGTGTGCATGTGGTTGTGGGTTAGTTCGCCCAAGTGCCGAGAATTGGGTACACAACTTACACGACCACTAGAGCAATGCTACCATAGATCGAGTAACCAATAGAATCGTTCCATTACTGCAATAATTCCCCTGGTCTTTGTCTTCGTCTCGCTCTATCTCTTTCACTCTCTGCCGCTTAAATTGTGTTTTTTTTTTTATTCAACCGATCAATTGATTGGTGAGGCCTCTTTCCATTTTCAAAACTCTCTCATATACGATATGAATTTTATTTCATCCATAAACATATGCCAATTACTTTATTATTTTAATATGAAATGTCACATGCTCAATGCATATTTGTGTTTGCAGATATTGAAGAATAAAAAAAAAGTGGGAGTGCCAGGGCGAGGGGAATGCGGAGACGAAAGTATAAGAGAGAAAGAGAGAGAGAGATATATATTTTGCTACAAAAAAAAAACATTACACGTAATGATTCTGAAAGAGAGTTATACGGTTTATACGAATGCGGAAATTATGTTATTTCATTTTAATACAATTGTAGTGTTTTCAGGGTCTGCGGAACACATTTATGTAATTATTTTTTTTCCTCACTGTTTACACGCTATCAGTATTTAATTATTAATGCTTTCAGTTTTGATATCGTCGGTGCATATTTATTTTTTTTTTTAATAGAATACGCCTGCGCGTATTGTGCAACCAATGGCGCGAAGATAAATGTGTTAATTTAAATTTATCCCGTGCAATGTTTTTAGTATTATAGATATTTGTTCGGTTTTTGGTAATTTACTAGAGCTTACGGGGTCATTATAACGCTTTAATGACATCCCTATGGATTTCCCCAAAGCACCGCAAATAATGCGGATATGTTTCATTGGGTTTTTCTTGAATACAAAGTAGAAAAACAAATAAACAGCCATGAATAGGTTTGTTTTTCTATTTATATTACTCTATTGACGATTTGCAATTCTCAAACTGTCTCGCGATTTATCCCATATTACGAAGCGTAATTGCTATGTATATATGTGTATATCAATTTTGATATTGTTTATCAATAAATTATCAATAAGAATATGGGTTTCTATATTCAAAAAAAAATATATAATTACATTGTGTTTATGCTTCAATTTTTTACTCAGTATACGCGATAAATTCTCCCATCATCTCGTATTTCACATGTTTTTATGGTTGTTTTGGTTTTGTTTTCGTCTGAAGTCTTATCGGAGATACTTAGAAGTTGAGTAGTATGACAGCTGACACCATTTATTGGAACGAAATGAAAATCGCATGAGTCATAATGTCGTAACTAGACTTTACGAAAATTATAAATATAAACAATAAATTGTCACAACATCAAAAATACATATTCACAAATATATATTCTACGCTGATATTCATCTGAATGAATTTCTATTCAATTAATCCAATGTTTGTGTATGATAAATATATTTCTTTAAATAGTTGGCAGTAAATTGAATATGAAGTTTGGATGTAGGTCTTTCATTTTCTTTTGATATTTTTCAGGTAAATATATTTATGAATATGTCATTCTCGCCCCTTATCCAAAAACAAAAAAAAAGAACATTATTTGAAGCATAATTCAAAGCGCCCTTTGTTCTTGTCCAAGTTCCAGACTGTTTATACTCAAGTATTTTCCCTTCGAACATGAGACCCAAAATTTTACGACTTTTCGAGAGTTTCCGATGGTCGACGGTTAGTCTTTGTTTTTCATGCACAAGTGTACATATGACAAAGGAAAAATTTATGCCTTTTCACCTGATCATCAAAGCGCATGAAATAAAATTGTCGTTGTTTCTGTATATTACTGAATTAAATTCTTGTGATGCCAGATCAACAACAATGCAGTAAATACATTAATTGTGTGAACTACTAAAAAAAAAAAACGAATACAAATTAAATGAAAATTCGTGATATAGTTTGATGCTATTTTGATAGTAGTGTAAAAGTTAACTATGGAGTGTCGCGACTAACGCTGCGCTTAAAAGTTATGGAGCGTAATTCAGCAACCGTTGAGACTGAAGAATTATCATTATTTTTTGTCGTCGTTTGTTTTGCCGATGGTGTTGGGCTCTGCGACAATGACGCGCGATCGTCGTGAGTAGATTTTTCACGCTCTAGACGCTGTTTGCTGAATCTTCCCATTCCCGGCCGATATATTTCCATAGCGGGACGATCCTAAAGATAAATATAAATTAATGAATTGCAACAAATGCATAATAAAATAAACTTACCTTATTTCTAATCCTACGCTCTAATCGTGGGTCTTTTTTGTCTTTTTCTTTATCATCAGTCCCATTTTTCTGTAAGTTATCCTGATCGCCACCATCTAAAGATTTGTGCCTTCGTAAATGTGTACCATCACCGCCACCACCTTCACCACCACTCTCTAATGAACTTCTTCTTTTCATAATTTTGGAGCTTTTCATTTTTCGTATTGTATTATTGTCACCGGCTCCACTAAAATCAATTGATCCTTTTACAAATTGTGACATTTCATTGATTAAATTGACTTCTGCATCACTTCCCAATGCATTTTTAGCAGCGTTACACTGTAAATCACTGTTACTTAGCTTTGAATCATCGTCGAGGACAGTCAATTTATTTTTTTGAATTATACCGACATCCTCTAAATTATCAGCATCATTTTTTTTCATTTCTATATGATCCTTTTTTGTTTTTTCTACTTGAATATCAGTATTTTCTTCAGCAACATGTCCATGTTTCTTTGCTTCCGCCAATCGCCTCTTTTCCTGCCTCATTTTTTCATAGCTCTTTCCTTTTTTCTCTTCAATTGCTCGTTCTCTCGTGGGATAGTTGCCACCATTTTCTTTCGTCTCTTTACGATCTTCTTTATTCAACTTTGAATAACCCTCTTTTTCCTCTCGTTTGTTATACATTTTTTTATCCTCATGTTTTTTTGCATGTTTATTCTCGCGCTCGTGCTTCCTTTCGTCACGATCACGATAATTTTTTGTTGTTGTTTTGGTATCGCGTTCGCGGGCAACTAAAACTTTATCCTTCGTTTTCAAATCCTCACGCTTGCGATTCTTCGATTCTTTTGAGAATGGCTTCTCTTTTTCCTCCTTATTCTCTTTATTTTCGCGGCTAATTTCGCGATCGATATCGGGATTTTTCAAGACCTGTCATCGAAACAAGAGTGCAAATATAATCATTTATGTGCACAAATAATACTAATAATACTAATAACAATAATAACAATAATAACAATAATAACAATAATAAATCAAATATTTGATTTGAATATATATATTTGTTTTTTTGTTCAGAAAAATATATTACTAATGTATTTTGATATGAAACTTTCGTTATGAATCAATTAATCGTGATAAATCTTCATGGATTTTCACATAATCCAAGGAGAATAATCGACAGCGATTTATAGAGCACAATTTTTCATTATATGAAGAAGTATATTCACGCGCATTTCAACAATTTTTTTGATCGATAATAACGGGGAATGAGGCTTTGAAAATGGACTGTTCTCTGATTTGTGAATTCGCGTGATTTTTGGACCGTGCTGCAAAAATAATAATGAAAAGAATCGAAAAATCCATCCACTTTCATTTTCACATTTTATAATTATGATTTGTTCTTTTTTCTCATTGTTACCGATCAATAATTTCATTGAAGACAGAGCTTGGCTTGATATTAGATTTCCAAATAATTTCTTCGGGTGGGTTTTGCACCTTGCGATTATGTTTCGTATATTCAGCTTGTGAGCGTACGCTCTAAACTTTCAATTATCAATATGTATTTATGTATCTTTTTTTATATATATTCTTAATACAATTAGATTTTCGACGTTTATTACCTTGGATATTGTTGGTTCATCCTTTGTTCTTCGTCGTTCAATATCTCGTCGTCGTCTTTCTTCACGTTTCTCATCTCGCATTCGTTGTTTCTCTGCTTTTCGTTGCTTCAAGTATTCCAACAATGGCGTAGTTGTTACTCGCTTTTGGGCATCTATAAAATCATGTTTTCATTAAATAATACGCCTTAAATTGCTTCTATAATAATTAATAATTAAAATCACTGTATGCTCACTGTCAAACGGTTGATAAGAATATTCTGTTTTGGGAAGAGCTGTGCCCGATTCAGCGTCTTGATTTTTAAGACTCTCTAAAAAATTTATGTAATACGAATCGGATTCGATGCTTCCACATTTCGGATCTTTTTTTTTACCAATTCTCTTTTTAGGCAATCTTTGGAATGGTGCAAATTCCACTACTGCAGGGAATTCTGTACCTTTGGCGTCTACAAAAACATAATTGTCAAATTTTTCTCTAAATACAAAGATATCGTGTTGCTCTAAAAAGTTTATATATGCTCGTGAATAAGCATTTTGCCCCAATGACATATCAGCCTTAATAAAATGGAAGTAATCGTGCTCGGGCAGAGGTGAAACTTGTTCGATAAATTGACTTTGTGTCATTGTCGACGGCAATCGTCTAATTACAACCTAAAAGTAGAAACAACAAAATAATAATTTCTATATTAGGTAATTTAAGCATGGACAAAATTATACAAACATAACCTCCACATTCAATGGAATTCAAAGAAATTTATAGTAAATAAATAATTCACCTTAGTCATTGGTTTACATTTTTCTTTTTTATTATCAACTTTGGTCTTCGTTACACTCATTACGTGATTTTCTAGCGGCAATAAAGGTGCATTGGCACTTGTATTACTGCTTTTATCCAGCTGTTGCACTTCTTCGGTCATATTAAATATCCACTCGTTTGATGTTGGTGCGCGATGATAGTGGAAATGATAATTTTACATGAATCTTTTTTACATTACCAATCGGGCAACTTATTTAATTTCCTGTCGTTCAATTGATTTTTCCTTGTCACATCACAATCATAAATAAAAAGGGTTTGCGGTCTATGTCACAGAATGGAAAAAAAAACAAGTAAGAAATGATGCGCCAAATGTATTTCTCATCGCGCACATTTTGCTCTATGTCATGTGTGGTGTGAATTTTGTCTCAATCGATAAAACAGATCATTTTCATAAATTAATTCATTATTCATGTACATTTAATTTAAACAATTTAAAATGTCCAAGTAAAACTAGAATCTCCTATAATCGTGACGCTGTTGCTGATGTTGATTATTGCAACCAAAAAATGCGGAGTAGAGAAATGGAAGTATCGCTGCAAATGCTAAACAAAATGCCACAAGTGGACGATACCACATCCACGCAAGTCCTATCACTAGAAGACTCATTGACATTGACACTGACATTGTAACACTATCAATAGCAATTATTGAATGAAGTACTGCTGAATGTTCAATAATTGTCTTGAGGATATTGTTGAGACATGTTGCGGAAATTAATAAAATTATCCAACCCACAACTCTGCAATCATTAAAATACAAACAGAAATATCCAACGGCTCTTATTTTTTTGAAATGAATAAATAAAATAAGTAAATATTATACCGTATTATCCATGTACGCCAATAATTGTGAACGTGTTCAAGATGAAACATTCTATCAACAGTTAATTTGTGTTTTCTCTGAAGTAGAATTTCGTCACCTCTTGACGTTACAAAAGGTACTATTTTTCCATTAACCAATTTTCCAACGACAGAATAAATTTCACCGGCTTTTCCTGCGTAAGACAGTAAAATCCTGATGTCACCTACACGTGGATTCCACAAATCTGCGCTGTGATAATACAATCCCGAGTGCATTTTTATATCAGTCCTATCTGGACGTTGATCGCTAGTTATTTCAATAAAATCGTTGAATTTTTTTTTAAGTTCATGGCCAAGTTCAATTTTTCCAATTTTCACTTCATCCGCTGTTTGAATTTGGCTTTGTATAAACATTTCTTTGGGATTTTCATGACCAGTACGAATGTAAAATTGATCAGAGTCAATTAATTTGTCTTTCCACTCTGTGGTATAATAATAATTTTTATCAGACTCAATTTCACCCGCGTATGTGCGTTCTTCTTCAATTTCTATCCATTGATAAATTTGTACACGTCTTTTAAGTTTTATACTCTCGATAACAACACCATAGTCGGGTTCTGTTAATGGTTCTCCAATAAACACGGGACCACTTAAGTGAACTAAACGATTTTCAAAATCATCTGTAATTTTATTGGGGTCTGTAATTATTGCAGCATTTTCCAGTGCTTCATGCAACGAACGTGCTACTGATGCAGCCTTGCCCTATAAAAATATTACAGTTATTACTGCTTGTAAATACATAAAGAATTGTGCTTGACATTACCTCATTCCAAAACAAAAGGCATACACCAAAGGCACAAAGGATACAACCAATAATAGCAGTTAACCAGGATTTTTTGAATTGTTCAATAATTTTTGATTGTAAATCTTGTATATCATTTGCGTTCTGTGGATTGATTCTATTTCTTTCATTGACACTTTCATTATTTGATGTGTTCGGTTCAGTTGACACGTTTCTCTGAAAATAATTTGTCGCATTCATAAGATTATTTAAATATTCACACAAACGACAATAGCATAATATCAAGGAGGATAAGATAACAAGCTTTGGAATATTTCTTACATTATTCCTATGCATTTTTAATTGAATTATAGACGGATATTATCATGTAATGTCATGTTTTCAGGTTATCATAATTATTTCACTGTCATTATATTTCAATTTGTAATACCAATAATTATGTGCTAAACTCACATTTTATTTGTACGTCATATAATTCATAATTATTCGTATGTATTTAGAACAAAAATGCATGTGCGTTACACCTAAAATAATACTTATTTTACTGCATTCACATCATTTACATAATTCGTATATGTGCGTGTTTTCATGATAGCTACATGATGGTCGGCGATATCACCAATTTAAATCTCCTGTTTGCCGCCAAATATTCATATGGGCATATTTTCATCAAGTGAATCGCTGCTTTGGCATCCGCTACACAATCACGTTCAGATGACCACGTGTTTTTCATCGCTAATAAACATACTAAATACTAATTATTTATAGTTAATAGAACAATTCATTACGTGAATATTATCGTATTGTGGATCGGTCTGTTGTTATCTCTATTGCAGTGTTGAATTTGTGAATTTACTCATCAGTTGGAGCTTACCCTATTGTGTTTTGTTTTTCTAGATGGCGAGCCCGGTCACACCAATGTCGGCTTTTGCCATGTATGCCACAAAACGTAAAAGCATCAGTCCTGGTGCAACGAATATGAATAAGAAAAAGAAATCACCTTTCATTAAATCCCAAATCAACAAGTCATCGCTGTGTGATGCAGAACAATTGCCTTCTAATCAATCAACAATTTCTTATCCATCTATTGTGCTAAGCCGCGTGGATGCTACCAACGGAATGAATCAATATGCACAGAAAAAGGTTGTTACATCGAAAATTACGACACAAAATAAAGACAAATTGCAACAGCCAACTGCAGCAAAGTTATCTCAAGTTGTTAATAAAAGATTGTCTGACAAGACGAACACTACAAAAATGATAAAGAATGATAAGAAAAAGAAATCGAAATCGCGTGTGGTTTTGAAAACGGGAAAAAATATAAAGCACCTTCGTAAAATCGAGAGAAAAATAGTTAAAGCTGTTCATTTACAAGGTAGTTCGCTATCAGCCGAAAAGAAAAAGCATTATACAAATGAAATTAATCCTATAGAAGAAGCATCAAATCTTTTTAAATGGTTAATTCATCCATTGCCTGTAGACGATTTTTTTAATAACAATTGGGAAAAAACTCCTGTTCATATTAAACGACATAAAGAAAGTTATTATCGTCTTTTGATGTCAACACCGAAGATCGATGATATTTTACGACGATACAATATTCTTTATACAAAAAATATCGATATAACATCTTATTCAAATGGTCAGAGGGAAACGCATAATCCTCAGGGTCGCGCACTTCCCAGTGTCGTGTGGGATTATTATTCGAATGGATGTTCAGTTCGAATGTTAAATCCACAAACGTACATTTCAAAAATTCATACATTGAATGCGACACTTCAAGAATTTTTTGGTTGCTTTGTAGGAGCAAACTTTTATTTAACACCACCGGGCAGTCAAGGATTTGCACCGCATTATGATGATATCGAAGCGTTTATTCTTCAAATTGAGGGGAAGAAACGTTGGCGGTTATACAAACCACGCGATAAATCCGAATATTTGCCCAGATATTCTTCAAATAATTTCAAGCCATCTGAAATTGGCGAGCCAATTTTCGATGTTGTGCTTAATGCTGGTGATCTCTTATATTTTCCACGTGGAACGATTCATCAAGGTGAAACATATGACGACAGTCACAGTCTTCATTTGACTTTGAGTGTCTATCAAAAAAATAGCTGGGGTGATTATCTCGAAAAACTCTTACCTGCTGCTTTAACTTCAGCAATTGTAGAAAATTCGGAATTACGTGAAGGATTACCGTTGAACTATTTAAATAAAATAGGATGTGTTAATAAGAATAACAATACAGACGACGAATTTCGTAAAAAATTTATTGAAAAAACAAAAGAGTTATTGCATAAAGTAATAGATAATATTGATGTGGACGCGGCCGCGGATCAAATGGCAAAGAGTCATATGCATGATTATTTACCACCGGTTTTAGCACCGGTTGAACTTGAATGTTCTGTTATGGAGGACGGTGAAAAAATGGGCCCGGACGGACAAGTTGAGAATAGAGTTGAAATAGAACCTGATACGCGAATAAGATTAGCAAGATCGCATGCTGTTCGTTTGGTTGAAGAGGATGATACATGTAGATTATACTATTCCACTGATAATTCAAAGGAATATCATGAATACGATGTACAATTTCTCGAGGCAGGAAAGGAGCTCGCTCCAGCTATAGCGAAAATTATTTCAATGTATCCACAGTTTATTAAAGTGGATGAATTACCAATTGAAGGGGAAGACAATAAGGTACGATTAATTATTTATTTGTTTATAAATTTTTCTAATACTTTTTTCATTTTGTACATTGCAGGTCCAAGTTGCACGAGATTTGTGGGAAAAAAGTATAATTTTAACTGATGTTCCACTACCAATTGTTGATTAAACAGTTATTATTTTGAGAAATATGGAAAATAAATAAGGTATGGATTTGTTTAAAAATAAAAAATAAAAATGAGTGAAGTTATAAATAAGAATAAATAACATGTCATTATTTTGAATGAAAGATAAATGTATTTTATTTAGGCGTATTATCAATTATTCATATTAATATTTATCAGTATGAAAAAATATTTGAATCATCTATTTATTTCATATCAAGTTTTAATTCGTTGGTTAGTTGATCAGAATTATCCGTAGTTCTTTGTCGTGCTAAAATGTATTCGGTGTAACCGAGATACCCGTCATTGTCTAAATCATCCTCGTCTAAAACTCTATCAATCAATTCAATAATTAAAGACATTTGATTGTCATTATTCGTTTCGGCTTCTTCACCATCCTCGTTCTCATGAAATGTATGTTGAATAGCGTGTAACATCTCCAATCCATCGAGTTTAGTATTATTATCCGTATCGTGAGCTCTAAACAACAATATAAATTTACGTTTTACTAAATAAATAATAACATGATGATTATTCAGATAAAAAATCACATACTTGAAATAGTAAAAATCGAGTTCTTGATCAGACATTTTTGAAACGTCTATGTGCTCTGCGAAATTCCCCATGTCTTCCATCAAATGCCTACCATATCACACAAAATTCCACATTAAAAACAAATAAAAACCAACCATCGTATAAATATTGACTTTTTTCAACAAGACATTGTTAAATATTTACGCAGTGTCGTGCAACAATTGCGAGTCATGAGTTATTTTGACATCGCCCTGTGGTGTATAGTGATGATGTGAAACTGAACTACGTGGATGATGTGGACCACGGAAGCCAACGCTAAGTTGAACACATTCGATGAAAACCCATAATAAAAGCATTATGTCGATAGGCCACTTTAACAAAAAAAAAA
>CAJUYH010004526.1:34469-61308 GCA_910591685.1 Galerucella tenella
AAAAAAAAAACAGAAACAAATTATATTATTTATAAAAAAGTGGAAAAAGAATTATTTATGCAAAGGGGTTGGAAGAATTCTGAGGGAACATTTAAACGAGTACATGGAGGCAACAGTAGAACCTGCTGAGTTCAGTTGTGTCAATGAGGAATAAGAACTCGGTGCGTTTGAAAAAAAAAAAAAAAAATGGGGGGAGTTAACGTCTGCACATGAAAATGCTTTGGCGTCCTCCCGCCAAATATGCACCACCCCGCGGGGCTATTCGACAGATGGGCTATTCGGTGGGGTCTACGGTAATTATTATGCGATTACCCACAAGCCCATTGATTTAGATTGGTGCGAGCCGGGGGGTCCAGTAGCGATACATACACTAAGGCGCCCTTCTATTCGCAACAAGGGACTTGTCGCGCAAATATATCTCTAGAGACATCGATGTTCATTGTAAACATGGTGAATTAATCGTCTTATTTATTAGTAAAAATATTAAATAGCTCTACAGAATTTTATTCTAATATAAAAAGAAAATATAGTATAATAACCTTTCGTTATATGTATATCAATACGTATTCCAACATATCAGTATATTTGTGTGGTTGATGGTGCTGTTTAGAGAGTAGGTGTTAAAGTAAACTTATATTGGTGCCATGAGATACTGGCTGGGTTTCAGCTTCAATGGATTTGAGAATGCATATGTTGAGAGCTTGCTCCCCGAGGACTTGTCTTCTCACTTTAGATATATATGTATATATTTCTCGCACTCTTCTGTTTGCAAGTGGACTTGCCCCCCTATGGTACACTCTATAACGCACATTCACCCTATAAAAGTTGATCGCGAAACAGGAGCAAGTGAGATCTGTCCTCCCCCTTGCTCTCTTCCTTTATTCCCCCGTTAGTGTCGAAATCTATAAATAATTTATATCATTTGGTCCATTCAACGACTATATATACATGTACCTATGTATGTAGGGAGATTGAAAAGAGTAAGTGAAAATAAAAGAGTGAGAGGTGAAACCATACGCGGCCCATATGTACTTGTGTTCTCTTACACATTATTGAAGTACCACTAAAATTTACAACTAAATCATTCAATTGATAAATTTATTTTAATCATTTGTCTTTTTTATTTTTCGCACATTGATGAAAGTAATTATTAATAACAATATCGTACTACTATATCGTACAAGTAATTGTAGATGTTTTTTTTTTTTGTTCATTTACAATGTCAATTTAATTTGTTCCTTTCTTTTATTTACTATCTATAGATGTTAATTGATTGGAGAGCACTGATTGTCATGGACAGGGAATAGAATGAGAGATGGAATATGGAGAAATATGATACCGAGTGTCGTATTGATGATTGCATTTTAAATAGCCCGCCGGCGCTTGATCTCGTGGCCGTGACTATCGTTTGCCCATCGCTGCCTTTTTACCTCGTTGCTTTTTACATTTTTCTCTCCCTATTGGATCATTCCCCTGTATCGCATCATTCTGTATTTTATAGTGACACGCAAACCACACTGGGAGATGGGCAATGATATTCCCTTTTACATTTTACTTTGTTCCTCTCTTTCTTCTTCACATGTGTTTCAATTTTCACATTTATTTTTTATTGGTCAACATTATCTATTTCATTGTATCACCGTGAATTTTTTTAATGCACTTGGTAATAATTATATTGTGTTCACAACTGTATAAAATTTCTATCAGCGATGTAGAATATTTATAATACGTAGATGAATATATATTTTGTGTTGTCGGAATTAATATTTATTCCTATTGGTGAAATTAATAATAGTAGAGAAATATGAACTATTTGAATTATATTCAAAACGTAGATCATTTTATTACCTGATAGTCACGTGTCAATCGATATATCGCTGTAATGAAGCTCTCTCCCTCTCTGTTTTTCTCCCGGAGTCCTGTCTTCCAGCGTGTTGTGATGCAGGTATTGGTGTGTGCTTTGCTATCTGTACCGGGGATGCAGCCTATCTCGTTATTTTACCCAGCTATTTTCCAATGAGTAAGAATATACTTTCTCTCTTTCTCAGTCTTGTTGACTCGCAAGCGCGACCCATTATCGACGTTTTTCCACAGGACCTGCGTGAATGCAATGCTGCGCGAGAGCGTAAGAGCGGGTGTTTTGCCACACATTTTTGGATTTATTTTGATTTATACTGATGAAATCCCCGTGAAATTTATCACTCATTTACATTACTACAATTGACAACTTGTTGCAATCGACAATTTTGGTTTTTCACCAATACTCTTCCCATTATTTTTTACTGAAAATCATTAAATATATTTGTTCTACTTTTAGTAATGTTGTACAGTTGTTTAACGATAAACAAAATAGTCGAAAAAGATTTAATATATGATTATGAAAACATGTGACTTTTAATTGTCATCGTGTCTATAGATCTATAGATCATCCTGATTGTATAAATATTTATTGATTAATATCTATTATATAGATATATTGATCTATAGATCAATGATAAAGGGTCGATTAATTTTGCGGATTGGTTTAAGCAGGTGAAAATTGTTTTGGAGTTGAAAATTTAGTGGGGAACTTTTGAGTGGTAATTGAGAGGAGGATGAAATGAGAAAGGGTGGACGGGGAAAGATGAATTTATATATATAGTTGGGAGTGAGAGGGACAGTGAATAGGGTGGAGGGAATGTTTGAGGGAGAGGGATGAGGGAGAACAGCTCTCTCGGGTTGTCATGGTAACAAGCGTAGCCTAAAGCTATGCTTTTATTGATTCCGAGCCACAAACAATGTACAGGAGTGTGGATATTTCACTGTATTCACTCTCAACATTTCTATTTCTATTTGCATCATTATTCATTTTTATTTTTCATTTTTTAAATCTGATTCAATTATATTCGTGTAATATATTCAACTGGCCGTCATCTTTCCATAGTATGCAACGTTGAAATAGAATACTTGAAAATTATTTGATGATTGTTTATTACGCGCGTACGTTTATCATCACTTTTTTTATTTTTCATTTATTTTTCAGAAGTGAAGAATATTGAATAGGAGGGAATAGACATTGAATGACAGAGCGGAGTCATCGATCCGAGTGCATAAAATGTTTGATTGAATTTTCCATTCGAGTGATATACGCACCGGGGACACCCACTGTGTTTTCTTGTTTCGATTTCTTTGTTTATTTTTTTTTTTTTCTCTATTTTTTCCACCACCCATCGACACGAAAAACTTACGATTCAATGGATATGAAAATTGTGAGATCAATGAATTAAGTATTTCTGAAATTCATTTTTTACTTTTTATTATATTCGGTGAGTTATCAATCTGTCTATTTATTTCATATACTTGATAATTCACATTAATTATTTTATTATATTTCTATTTTTATCAATTTTTTGTTGTGTTTTCTCGTGACTATTGTAATAATATTATGCAATTATTGTTTCTATAGTTCACACACGCGGGCGTAAACAATTTTGACGCATGAAAATTGCCCAAAGGGATGCGCCAATCCATTGATCGATGTGTGTTGTCCGATCGGACTTTCTCACTTTTCCACTTGTCTCGCTCCCTCTCCCTCAATTTGTTTTTATAGTTATATATGTACATGTGTATACGTACCTGAAAATATGCTTGTTGAATAATATATTCATAACTTCCGGACGGTTGCGCAAGTCTATATATATCGTGTCGCTTCTGTTCCGCTATTTACCCTATGATGCCTTTGCCCAAATAGATATAGTGCTTATATTAAAGCTCTTCTCGCATATTCTCAATCTATCTTTATCGTGGTTGACTTTGTGTCCATAGACACACAATGAATAATTCACAACCATAAATGAAACATTAGCTAATTTATAAACCCATAAATCTTTTTACAAATATAAATATACATATATTTTTGAATTTTATTTTGAGTGGTAAAATGATTGAATTAATTTTGGGACACGCGCGCATGAGATGAAAAATTGAGGAAATGAAAATATTATTCGCGTGAGTACCTTTTATATCCGTGAGGGATTTTTCTTTCGTTTTTTTTTTTTTTTTTTACCTCGGTGGTCATGAGGATTATTATATTGTATAGATATATCATATGAATTTTTTTTATTGACGTTTCAGTGCGTAACTATTTCGTGATGGTGGTGACGATATGGTGTGCTTGTTAAATGCACTCGACCGTGCTAATGTGGCGGCCAAATCACCTCACATCTCCCCTAACACTGAATATATTTATACAACTACTTTTTAATGTTACTGGAGAGGATTATGAATGTTTAATGTGAGTCGATCAATTATTTGTAGGTAAAAAAAAAAGAAGATGGTTGAAAAGTTTGTAAACTTCTTGACTTTATTTTGGTGTCTGTTAAATATTTTTATTTTATTTCATTCATTTGATCTATTTATAAGTGCTTCAATGAATATGTATCTATACAGGTGGCAAGAAGGTAATGGGACGGGAAAAAGGAACGGAGTAAACAAAAAAAAAATAAAAAATAGTAATAATAAACAGAAAAATAATAATAAATAAAAAGGGGAAAGAAAAAGGAAACTTGACTTCCGCTGTTCGTTCGACTTTTTCCAGGCTAAGTGCAAAATTATTTTAAAAATATTTTCCTAACCGCGTTAACTTGAAAGCTGAGACCGCGTGTAGACTTGCGTATAACATACACACACACACACACACACACACGTGCATAAATATCGTACGTATATTGAGTAGGGGGAAAAAATTGTCACGGGATGAAAAGAAAAATTAACGAATATAGAAAGGAGGAATAAAATATGGTGAAGAGAGATGGAAGATAACGCGAATTAAAGACATCGTTGCGGTTTTTCCTCGACTCGCGGCGATCCCGTAGCGGTTTTCATCCCTTATTTACCCTCAATCCCGCCCTCATAATTTTCATTTTATTTCATAACTCTTTTTTCTCTTTCGTCTTTTGTTGGGTCTGAAATTTTGGGCAATGAACTCTGGTAATTGTGCATTAAATGAAGTATCAAAACGTATTTTCAACCCTTCGCATAGTTTATAAATTTTTTATACCAAGGTAATTTTATTTCCCTCATATCCTTTATATTTTAAATTTCTCCGTTTATTTGTGAATAAGTATGGAAAAAAAAACGCGCAGTAGTCAGATTAAATATTTTTATAGAAGAAAAAGAAATATTATTATACAGTATATATATATATATATATATATATGTGTGTATAGAAGATGTCTTGATCAATTCTTGGCAAAGAGTTGGAAACTTTTATTTTTCTCCGTATCACAATTTTTTTGTCAGCCTACAAAACGTCAAACTTGTTCGAAAAGCTTTTTTGTCCAATCGCGGTGTATCACCCGCACATATCTATATCTATACAAAGACTGAGGCGGACGAAGAGAAGTCAAAAGATGAAAAACATCACAGACTTCCATAAAAAATTTATCGTATACCCAAAATGGCCAAACAAAAATTCCACTACTTGTTGGAAAAAAAAATATTTTGTGAATATATCAAAAATATAATTTAAAAATTATATTTATATTTTTATATCACCTATTTCTCACTCTTGCAAATCATTCTGCACTGCACCCACACACATATATATATATATGTATATAGAGTAAAGAAGAGAAGATACCTGTGAGCGTAGACTTGTGATGGGGTTTCAATTTACTAGGAGGGAAGATGCTGACAGGCTGCGTTTAACAACTTTTTAATGGGATGGAGGGAGAGAAACATGGTTTGGAAAAGCGAGAAAGAAGCAGTGGATAGTGGAAAAAGGGAGAAGAGAGGGGGCTGCATCAGAGTTGCTACTGATAGTATATAACTTTACATCTAAATTTATTTTTCATTCTACTGATGAAAATATCAAAGATAAAAATGACAAAAATACATATTCTTAATACACAATAGATTGTTAAAATTTTACCACAACAAGATACATTTATTTATACATTATTAATTTTTTTGATATGTGTGAGAATTTGAGTTGGTGTCTCAACATCGTAGTTTCGCGCACCACCAAAATCCACACTATATTTTATCTCACTTTATCATCTCTTGTATCATTTAATTCCCTCTCTCTCTCTCTATCTCTTCATCCTTCTCGTCGACTCATTCGCTCGGCCGAGTTTCGCCCTCTTCGTTTCTTCCAACCCCTGGTCCATCCTACTCTCTATACATATATATATACATACAACATCTCTCTCACCATCCTGGCGCGTTCTCGAGCTCTCGTAGCTCTCGTAATTGCATTTGATGTCGCTACGTTTTTGTTTCAGAGCAGTACGTGACGCTTCCGCCTCGTGAGTAGGGTGCTTTTCTCTATCTCATCTCTCTTCCCTCCTCTCTCGCATTTTCTCTCTCTTTAGACTCTCTGCAACGGTACAACTCTACTATTCGCCCCTCATCTTTTTCGCACTCTGTACGCTTCGGTATACGAGTCTTCTTGCGAGAAGAGCTTTTGCAAAACTCTTTTTCTATTTCTCTTGACAAAGAGTGGGTGGTGAAGAAAAGATAGAGAGAGAGAGAGAGAGAGTAAGAGATAACAACCAGAGCTATACAGTTGCTCTTTGGTAAAGTCAACGCTATGAAGTTGCAACAAAAAATTTATCCATTCATATATATATATATATATTTTATATTCATATGGTAACTTTTATTTTTTTAATTATTTATGTTTGTATATATATAGAGAAAAAAAATGAAAGTAATTCGATTTATTTTAGAGTATATAAAAATATGACAGTGATAAAAACGTGTCTATTTTATATATTGAGTTAAAAGTGGCAGGGAAAATAGTTAGCTTTTGCTTTGGACACGTGTTGGCCAATTGATTTTGTATACAGCGACACGTGTCGTTACGTTAAAATCACACTTGTCGACACACATATAACTATTGACATTTCTTTTTTATTTATTTCTATACGTTCAATCAAAGTGTTGACAGTCGGTTATCACAGTCAATATGAGAATATTAATTATTTCGATGGTTTAAATACAACGTTTGCTTTCGTCTGTTGGAAGAAAACAATTATAAATATTGCGATGATACATTGAAAGTCCAATGAGTATTTATATATATATATACACACACATATAAATTTGTCTCTCTCTCTCTCTCTCTCTCTCTCTACTACCCTATGTATTTTTGCGGCGGGGGTGCCATATCGGCGGGGCGTGGCCCAAATCTGTCACACTCGTCATCATGAATTTACGCACCGGCGTCCGCGCGTTCTCTCTGTATCATCCCCCTTATTTCTATACTTTGTGTTGAATATTCAGCAACAAAAACCATGAATGTTCATCATCTATATATTTGTGTTTATTTATTTTCACATAGCATAAAAAAGTATGCGGATGAATAATTATTAAATTTTACACTTGAAAAAGAATTCATTGGGACATTGATGCAGGAGTAAATCGATATTGATAAAGTCACGAGATCGTAATGTGCACTGTATTTTATCGTACTTGTACATCTAATCATTTCATCTACCCTTATTTTATTTTTCTATTTCTTCATTTCTTCCCATATAGATTATAGGGTTACAGTCGCAATTTATTCATTGATATACATATGGCTATTTGTTGGGTTTAAAATTATTTTACAATTGTATTTTTAGTTGGTTATGCTGTTCCATGTAAAATATTTCATTTGCTAATATGGCAAATGCTATTTTGGTTCTGTTAATGCGGATGGATGAGATTGGAAAATGGATTTCGAAACAGCCATGGGAAAGAAAAATATCTCATGCTCTACATAAATATATTCGTTTGATGTATTTTGATTTTATTGCATTGCTACAATTATCATTATTCTTTTTCTTTTCTTTTTTTTTTTTTTTTTAAGAGTCCAACAATAAAACCTCAACCGTACACTTTTGGTTTTGAATTGGCCCGCTTTTATATTATTGTAATTTATTGTATTGTCGGGCAAATTACAGAGTTGTCGACAATGACAACGACGTGCGCTTAGAACGTGTGTCGTTTTGGGCGTTCTGTTTTTGGTGAATCTCACATATAAGAGTGAGCAATTATTTCTCTCTTGATGTAACGAGAGTCGCTTTATATTTCAAAACTGCCACGAGACATTATTTATTTCAATACAGTTGAGATAAAAAATTCTTCATTGAAGCACAAAGAGATCTAAATATTGGTATTGTAGTAAATAAAGTTGTCTGTTTTTATACGTGGAAACTTATCGATAATTCCAAGTTTTTCACGTAACTGAAGTTTCAAGAATGAAAAAAAAATAAAAATTTTAAAAGCTATCAGCCATGTGATAATGAAAAAGCAAGTAAAGCAACTCACGATGGCGAAAATAAAGTGAAAAAATAAAATAAAAAAAAACAAATAATAAAATAAAATAGATGTAGGAACAAAAAAAGGGGCATAATGTTTCTTTTTTCGTTTCTTCTTCGTTTATTCTTGGGGAGAAACGTGAAGCAGACAGTTATATAGAAGAGAGTAACTAGCGGGAGAGTAAAGTACAGAGTAGAGAAATAAAGAAGAAGAAAAAAAAATGGTAAAAAAATAGAACGAAAAAAAAAAAAAAAAAAAAATAGTAATAAAATAAAGTAAAATAAAAAAAATGGAATGAACAAAAAAAAAAGAGAAGAAGAGAGAGAGAGAAATGAACGAAAGGACAAAACAAAAAAATGAGAATTGAGAGACGACGGGGGACTGAAGAGTGAAGAGATAGGAAGAGAGATCGGGGAAGAAAATCGCTCGCAGACTATTTTCCAGAGGAATTTTCATTGGGCCGACGCCATATTGAATGCGGGGGTGAGCCCATGCGCATTGATAGTGTCCTATTGGTCATCACCATGGCGACGCTTGGTAGTTGGCAACCAGTTGGAGCGCTCTAGTCAAGAATTGCACGAAGGGGATGATGATAGTGGCGGCGGTGGTGGTGGTGGTGGTGGTGGTGGTGGATATTGGTATAGTTGTATGTGGATTGACGAAGGTAAAACTTGCAACCCTCTATAAAAGCACGTCCGGGGGCTGCGATCTCCCCACCTCCCTGACACTAGCATCCCCCTTGAAGTCACCAGGATAACTGCATTTCGCGGACAGAATCCCACAAGAACTCACGGCGAACACAGTGTGTGCGCCCCCGCATTCATCAACCATCATATATTGACGTCGATTTCGGCATATCGACTCGCGAATATCAACATCACAAAACTTTATATTCATCCATTATTATCCACATTTGTGTTATAAAGATTTCACCAGAGAAACAAAGGGTGATATAAATAAATGTATAATTCAATAAGTAAATTAATAATAGACAAAAGTGGAAGCGTTTATGACAGTCCGTTTGATACAAATTAATTATTGACACCATTATTACGATATAATAATAATCTTCAAGGACGTTACCCCCATCGCGTTACCTACGAGAGGCGCCGGATAATTGGATCAGGCCACTAATAAGATTTGAATTTGGAATCAGGACAAACCGTGGCCGCGTATATATTCCTACATATATATATATGTATATACATTGGTATATGTATACATAGATATTTATATAAATATATATGTGGATAATATCTGATGCGAGATGGGGATTTATTATACATTCATTTATGAACGATGAAACGTTGAGATAATATAATTGGTGCATTTCTTCAAACCTTTGTTTGTTTTGTGTATAATTAAAACAAAGTAGAAGTGAAAGCGGTTGTTATTATTTTTTTATTTTTTCATTCATCTATCACTTTCACGAGGACAGAAAAAGTGGTTGTGTCAATTTGTTGTTCGATAATGTGTGCACTGGAGGATTTGTTTTGATTATTATTCAGCGTGAACACGATACTAAGGATTTTACTTGTAATAATTCACAGTGATTAATATAATTGCCACTAGATAATTCAGCTCTATGAATTAATTATATGAATAGTAAGATTTAGATTGAATTCCATACGTGATTGTGAATTGACGAAATAAAACATTTGAGGACCAAGTATTGGAATTGTATAGGAAGAGAATAAATTTATCACCATTGAAGGATAATGTTTTTGTAGAATTGGACAAGAAAAAAAAAAAAAAAACAATCAAGTGCACATTGAAGTCGAGATCGTTTCCTTGACCGCGGACCTCGCAGCAAGGTCACCACCCCCGGCATCATCCTGGCTAACGATTTATCTGGTGGCAACGGCCCTGGCGGCGGCGTTGGTTCCGTCGGTGGGACCTCCGTAGGTGGCTCGTTGCCCACCACAGCATTGAGCCTCGATCATCAACAATTTAATATATTCCCAGCAATCTTCAGCCGTCAATTAAATTTTTCTGCCAATTGTGGACAGAATAAACTAATGGACGAACTTAGGCCAAATCTTGGACTGCTCGGAGTCGGTCTCGTTGAAAATGATTCATTTCATCTAAATCACAATCAAGAAAAGAGAAAGTGCAGTAGCACTAGCTCAAATGAACAGGACTTTGGACTTTATGGTGTACATCAGGGATTGGACACGAGTCCACCAACACCCGCTGCAACACCAGGAAGAAATAGCGTTGGCAATCCAACCAGTGTTGGTGAGTTATTATTATTATTTTATAATTATTAAATGTAGATTTCGCATTTAAATGAAAAAAATTCTATTGATTATTTCTCTTTTTGCATTTCGCTGTGATATAATGATGGACGGTTGGAAATCTGTTGTAAAAAATGGACAGCGCTCCTCGAGATGGATAAATTTTCCGGTTGTTGAGTCTTGAAGTGGTGACACTGGTTGTGTTGCGGCAACACGGGGGGTGTCAAAGCCTCTCAATTAACAATGGGGATAGCGAAAGAGAGAAAGCGAGAGCGAGAAAATGAGACACTACATATAGTCGAGAGAGTCTGGCATATGGTTGTACCTGTTGTTGAGCTATTATTGTCAACTGATGGGTTTGAATGTTGCCAAGGGTACAAGGGGGTGAATAGCACTTTGGCACTCCCCCCGTTATACTATATATATATATGTATATATATATATATATATATATATATATACTGGGGGGGGTGGGTGCGCATTAGTGTACTGTACAGGCACATACGACAGTGTTGCAATGATAAATATACATTCATTTGTATTACGGTAGCAATTAAATATTGACCATTATTAATTTCAATATTATTTAACATTTACGAAAGACTCAACAACTATCTCAATTATTATTTATCAATTGAATAAGCACGCGCATTTTACAAAGTGTTGCAAAAAATAAAACATGAACGATAAAAATGAGATGATTTGCACGCGGTTTTCATTACTCATGTATTATTCCAAAGCCACGAGTTCAAAACCTCGAAATTAGCATAGTTTGTTCAGTTCATGGCGAGTGAAAATATAGACGCCACCGTCGGAATGGCCAATTGGCCTCACACACTCTCACACTATTTTTCATTTTTTTTTACTTGTTTCTCTCACGTTTCTCCATACATATATGGATACATATATAACCATAATATTATTTTATTTGCCATATTTATTCGACAATTACATCAATTACAGAATGTGTATGAGAAGAAATTCTATTAACACCTACTTACAATATTTCCACACATTTTCATAATTAATCCTGCATTCAAAATAATTATCCTATAAGTGGGAACACGCGCCACCAGATAATCCTTTGCAGATGTTGGAAAAATGCAGCTGAAATGTTTTTTTTTCTTTCTCTTTTTTTTTCCTAATATTCTGGTTGAATCCTTTTATGATTTAAGATTTTCTCCTTTTATCATCAGACAAATGGATATGACATTGGGTTGATGTTTGGACCATTCGTTAAAATTCCTGCTAATTATATGACTGTGTTGAAAAATATCAAAGTAACATACGCAGGCACACACAGACACACACACATATTTATATATATATATATATCTGGATGACAGATGGTTTTACCATGTCCAACTCTCGCCTGGAGGCGGGTGTCGAGTGTCACCCTGTAGCATTCACCCCATCGAACATGAGCATTTTTACTGCATCTATATATCGGTGCACTATAACATATATTATTGCTCTTGAGTATGCTAAACTTGATCCTCTTTACATCAACACCCATCACAATACACCGATGTATCATTATACCATTGATAATCTCCAAAGTATTTTGAAATAATATTTACTGAATCGTTGAACAATTTATTTCGTCATTTTCAATAGAACTTAGGGATAGTTTTATTATTGATTAACGATGTAGATGAACTTGACCGAGTTCTCCATCAAGTATAGAACTGAATGGTGTAAACCGGGGCAAGGCGCGTAAAGTGGACAGCATTCATCCTCGAACATTGAATCAGCATGTAACATGATTAGGTCATTAACGCCTTAACCAAGTTAGCATAGTGTGAGGGACTTGGTTGGTTCGGTATGCCGCTCTTCTGTCTCACACTCTATAGCATCCTCACTTGCTCCTCATATTATATACATCAACAGTGTCTGGTTGCTTCATGAAACGCGGTAGAACACATACCCCAAGTGCAACGTCAACGACGCGAAATGGACGCGTGACTCGCAAGCACGATCATATTCTCATCTATCTATTTTATCTATAAACAATAAATATTTATTGAACATTTCGGAATTTTATATATGGTTTATTATATGTCAATGTTGGTGGGTGGTAGTAGATCTTTAATAAGGATAATAATTAAGATATTGTGGAAAATGTGTTTTTTTTTATTTATTTTTTGTTTTTTTTTTTTTTGTAGGAGTTGAAGGAGCGTTCAAAAAATTAAAACCCGAACCTTGTGCGTCCAGTCCACATATTGGCCACACACCAACCACAGCGAGTTGCCCGACACCAGCCAGGAGACGACATAGGACCACTTTCACGCAGGTATTCACCTTTCAAATAAAAATAATGAATAAATAAAATGAGAGAAAAAATAGAGGAGAAGAAATTTAATGATTTAATTGATGAAAAAATAAATTATTTTACATTGCACGTTGGTTTCATACAATTTGCATTGTATAAAAAAAAATACATTTACCCGTTATATATACGGATTATATATGCATGTACATATATGTATATAGTAGATGTATCCGTGTATATAGAGCGATGACGACGTGCCTTCAAACGCTATTTCCAATTGTTTCGCAGGAGCAGCTGGCGGAATTGGAATCGGCATTTGCGAAATCCCATTATCCGGACATATACTGCAGAGAGGAATTAGCGAGGAGCACGAAATTGAACGAGGCCAGAATCCAGGTGAATACATATACACACAATATCGATGATATTGCGTGTGTATCCACTCTATGTACAGTAAATTTTCCAAAGTACATTTGTCCTCTCTCTTACAAATATTTCACAATATTGTTTATTGTCTGAAAATAATTCAACATACTGAATACCCATCGTAATATAACCAATGAATCCCATGCATTCCAGATATTCACACTGGATATTTATTATTCATTTTTTCAATTACAAAATATAAAATTTTATAGTGGGGCGGCGGCGATATTGAATAATTTCCAGCGCGGGGTCATGTATGATGGATAAAGGGATATATGGCTTTCGACCGTGTATGACTCAATTAATATCCTCGTATATGCTTATATATATACATAACTATCATATGAATATGGGGAGCTTTGACGTGGATGTAAATGTGTGCTTTTGAAAATGTCACGGAGACGATAAACGCAAAATTTACACCATAGAAAAAGGATATAGATAGTGTATGACAAAAATGAAAGGCTTTTGAAACGAATCGATCTTTCGATCGCCGCACAATTTTTTCATTTTTGAGTTTTTTCATTTCTGTTTCATATATTTTTCTTTGAGACTCCAAACTGATGATACTGAATGTAGTTCGCTCACATCTTTGTATTCCATTCCCTCTCTTCGACCTTCTCTCGCACTCTCGTTCTCTCAGCATGACTCATTTCGCGTAATTGAATCAAAGACGTGAGCGTGCAGGAGCGCTCCAATTGAATTACCAGCGCAAATGTCGATTCAAGATATCTCCTGCGTGCTTTCCTGCAACTCAACGCTTCTCTCTCTCTCTCTTTCGCGCTCTCCCACATGTTTTTCTACCATTTTCATTCTCTAACTCTTGCTTTCTCTTTTTTTCTTTTTTGCAATATGCTGTTTGCTTTAGTCTTGCCTTATAAATTTTACAGAGAAATTTTACAACATTATGGAACGATAAATGTTTCACAGACTTGAATGGAAGGAAGTGTGAAGAGCGAAAGAGAGAGTACAAAAATAAAATAAAATATGGGATGATGAAAATGTGGAATTAATTACATTAAATGTATACGCATATGTTAAAGTGAAATATGACAATTTATACGAAATCACATATATGTATAGGTGTTTATACGTAAATAGTGAGATGAGATAGGTACATATTAAAACAGTCGTTGACAGCTATACATTTTGCGCTTTTGATATATAATGCATGGGTGTTGTTTGCGTTAAAAGCCCGAGAACCACCACGACTTAACCCTGTTAAACTGCGATGTCAAGTAAAACGCGGTTTGCTTTTACTGATGGTGTGTTAGTGTGTATGCCCAGTGTCTATATAACTTATTCACAAAGGATTTTCACTATACCGCACTACGTTTTAATATTTCATCAGTATTTTATTGCCCCTAATTTTTTATCATGTCTGTCATTTTTTTTTTCTCTACTTTTTTATTTTATATGTGTATATATAAATATATATGAATAGATGTATGGAATTAATTAACGGTAGTTTGAGTTAAAAGTGAAAACAATAGAGAGTCAAAGATAAAAAATATTTATCGGAAGAAAAGGACAAATTGAGAAATAGAGTGAATGTAGAAAAGTTCCAGTGAAAACTCGAATAACTCGATATCGCGGGCATCGCCACCGGTTCCTTGTTGATTTGTGCCATTTTTCTTTCTTCCCTTCATTCTTTCTTTTTCCTCTCTGTTTTTTCATGTCACTGATTAATGACATTCCATCGATTATTATTCATAGGATTATTATCTTACCGATTAACGTCATCTTTTATTTCCTTTAATCAAAGACAGATCTGCATATTCATTTTTTTAATTTTTTTATTTGATAGTAAATTGATCATAATCGTCTACTTCCAAATTAATATAATCATCGATAATCGGGCAATAAAATAAATACCAGCATTGAATTGAATTCACTGAATGAACTGGTCGTTAATGAGTTTTTTTTTATGTAATTCAGTGATAATTGATCGGCTTTTCATGACAAAAAAAAAAATGAAAAGATATGTTTAACAGTTTTATTTTGGATTTTTTTTTTTACGCTTGGGAATTTTATTTCGTGAAAGGGGATTTGCAAAAAGGGATTGCCAATCCAAGGGTGTGTCTATATACATGGAGTATCTATCACAAAATATAAGAGGGGTTTGTAAGAATATGAGAACGGCCGAGGAATCGTGAGAGAGATAGGCAGAAAATGAGACATGAAGCAAGAAACGGTTCTCGAGGCCCGAGACATTTCAGATCTATGTAGGGTGGAGAAAATTCAATTTAAAATGGCGGCTGAGATATAATGGCAGCCTCCGGTACATCGTCGCTCACCCTCGTCTACCAACTTTATCATCATCCATGTTCGCCACTGGCCTCAGGCTATCTCACATTTTTATTTATTTTTTTTTCCCCCATTCAATTTCATTTCTACTTCGTTTTTTTTTTATTTTCCTCGGCAATAAATTCAGTTTTGTAAAAAAATTCTCACTTTATATATTTTTGTCCAAGTTATTTGTCAAATGTTTGTGAGTAATTCTTCATGGCGCGATGAAATAAGCTGGTAGTTTTCATTTTGGCTTGTCTTCAATATGAAACAGAGATATATAAAGAATATTTCATATTTTTTTTTTATTTTGATGATGCTTAGTCGTGTCCCCTGAGGACAAGAGCGTCTTCTGATGGTTCTCTGTATTCCCTACCATGTATATCCTCGCCCTATCTCAGAAACCAGTAGACTGGAGAAAGTCTGAGGGAAACATCGAGAGAGAGTATAGTTATTGAATTACAAACTCTTCTTAGCTCTCCAGCTCTTACACGAGAGCTATGTATGGTTTTAGCTTGTACATATGTATCCAAAGTAAGAAGAAATCCCTTGGTTATAATTTACAATTCTCTTTTTTCCTCACATATTCAAAATTACCAAACACTAAATCTTTACACAATTATTTTTTTTCATTGATATATTTTACAAATTCATAATATTATATCATTGTTAATCAAATAACAACAACAACAGCAGCATTAATTATAATAGGAGAAAGAATGATTGAGCAACTACATAGAGATAATGATGATATTTTTTCATGTGAGTAATTGCGAATAATTCCAAGGTGGTAAATGTTGAAAATGCCTTTCTATCGTGTAAATATATGAATTATCTTTCAAATGTATAGTTGTATATGATACAGCAATAAAAATGGAAAAATCATGAAAAAAGTAAAAAAAGAAAATTCGCGTAATCGCGATATATATATATATATATATATTGTACGCCATGTTATTCGCGATTCAGTGTCCCGGGCGCGCGCTTACACTTTGGAAATGTCGATAAAACACGTCGACCAATGAGATCTCTCGTCATGACGTCACACATCGAGTGTCGTCCAATAGCGCAGGGCCAGTGTTACGTTTCTCCCTACCCTTTATACAGCTTATATAGAGCTTTCCACCCCCGCGAGTACGCGGGCGCGCCCCGGCGCCTTTCACCCCCGCAGGCTTTTCTTATCCTTTTGCCAATGTTCACTGTATCTCTATACATGTATGATGTTGAAACGGGGCGCGTTTTACTGCCTCTATATACCATACTGTGATGATGTTTCCCATGGCAACCATTCTGCCCTCGCTATAACATCCCTCTCTTGTCTATCTTTCTCACTCATCTACATCTATCCCATCAACCTCCCACTGTAATTCCAACGAAACAACAAAAATTCGCCTGACACAAAATGGCGATGAAATTTTTTCTATGCGTACAATTTTTTTCATTGCTCCAATTACTTATTTATTTATTCATCCACTCTTTATGAAAATATAATAATTATTTATTTTTCATTGTGGTATTTTTTTTTTTTTTTTCTTTGTTAATGTTGTTTACAGGTTTGGTTTCAAAATAGAAGAGCAAAGTATCGAAAACAGGAGAAACAATTGCAAAAAGCATTGGCACCAATACCAGCGTGTCAGGGAGCAATGATGAGGAATATATATCCTGGTGCTGGCAGAGGGTATCAACCGTATGCACATCCGCACAACAGTATAAATGGAATTAATCGTTATCCACAGGTATAGATTCTTATTTACTCTCATCTTGGATATAGAACACTCTAGACGATCCTTTTGCACATATCAATAATCTCTAGATCCCACGAATTTAGTAATTAACGTGATAGTAGTGATATAAGCGCGCATTCCATCAACGGATATAATTATATATATATGTATAGCTAAATTACATTTCGAGTGATTAGTTGTGCCCTCTACGGATTACTGAATGCCCACCCGCTTTAATTGATCCAATAATTCATGCGGCCAAATGCGGATATGACCAAACGGTCAAACATTTTCAGAAAATTTAATCAATTAAAATATAAGCCCATTTTTTTTTCTTTCTCATTATTAGTTATTTATTATTATTTTTCATTTTTTTATTTTTTCCATCATTTGCAGATGGGTACAACTTCGTATCCGAGTATGCCACAGCCATTTTCCATGTCACATTCAGCGTCAAATATGTCTGGAGTTCCTGGAATGCGGCAAGATGCTATGGGTAAAAAATTGATTTATTTATATATATATATATTCAATGAAATATCATTTTAAATGAAAATTTAATTCTATTATATATATAATTTCAATAGTAGCGTTAATATTTGTGTTGAAATTATTGTACTAAAAAAATATGTATACATATATATGTTGTTATATGTATGTGCGAAATTCGATGAAAGATTGCATGGACACCGGAAATTAATGACGAATTCCAATGCAAAAGTTGAGAAATCGTAGTGATAGGGTATGAAATCTTCACCCACTCGAAGACGCTCCATTTCCTCTTCAGGCGCTGTCTTACGTCATTTCCGGCGCGAGATGGCATATCGCTTTTAAATCAAATCAAGACTATTTGAGAATTGCCTATCGACTTATTCCTTTCTCTCTGTCGCTCTTTCCTTTAATCTTCATCATGTGTTTTAAACTATTTGAATTAATGTCCTTGCATTGATAACTATCATCAATCATAAAATAATTTTATTATTACATTTTTGTTTAATAGGAATGGTGGCTGATGACGAATGGTACAACAAAAGTATTTCAGCATTGAGAATGAATACCGCGCACCATCCCAATTTAGCAGCACCAATGCTTCAATATCAAACATAATTTTTAACATGAAATGTATTGGATGACGAGTGAAGATAAAAAAAATAATAAGACACACAAAAGTGAACGATATATTCAATAATTGATCGTGTAAAGTTTATCCATCGCGACAGCTAAAAAAAAAACGGAAACATTTGTTCTTGCTGTGGTTTTTATTAATTTTTTTTTTCATCATCAATCAATTACATTTATAATCGTAGAGAAAAAAATCTACATGTCCAAGAAAGTATAATTAAAGTAACAATTCCAGAGATGAACCAAACTGAAAAAAACATGCAAACACATTAAGAAAATGAAAAATAAATATATAACATAGGCACCTACAAAATTCTGTCTTGTCTCATACAAACACACTATATTAAAAAAAAAAAATCAATATGACACTTTGGTTTATTTATGAGAATTATTCCACACATGTAAATATATTTTTCTCTTTTTCCTCGTGTTGAGACAAGCAAGAGTTAATGGGAAGAGACAAAAAAATAAATTATGGACCCGATGACTGTTTCGTTATTTTCTTATAAAAAACAACGAAGCAAGTTTTGAAAACGCGAACGACAACTGAACGATAGTAAGAGGGAAAACACGAAATAAATTCGTGTCTGAAGGTGCATATTTATTATGTCATGAAAAGTCCGTAAGGCTGCGATAAAAAAATTATTTGTACATAATGGAGATAAAGTAAAATGAAAAATGAAAGAAATCAAATAAAATTCACAAGAGATTTTACGGCACAGTGTAATCGGCGAGTATATATATAAAATTATATATAAATACAAAAAAAAATATACATTATTATATAGCATAGAATATGCCATTTTTCAATGTCCTTTTCAAATATAAGTCAACTACCCAAAACTAAAGAAAAAAAAAAACAAAATATTAGACATTCCATATTTCATGCTTCGGTTCTGTTAAACATACACACGAACGCGTGATGGAATTTTATTTAATCGAATGAATTCTCCCTCGGACAGAAACTAAAGGGATTAATTTTCTTCATTTTCGCCATTTAAACTTAATAAAAAATAGTATACATATATACTTTGTGTTCAAAATGTAATGATAACTTTGAAATATGTATTTATTTTTTTGTTTCCCTAGTGTAATTAATTTTGTTTTCCTCATTTATTTCCTATTTGAAGTTCAAATTCTCTATATTAATGTCACTTTTTCGATAACTGTCTAATCAAATATGTTGATGCAATGAAAGAGTGAAGAGGATAATAAACGATTAGAGCGTGATGAGTATGTCATTGGCGCGTTTTCAACGGTGAAAAATTCTGCCTGTGTGTACGATTGTGCGCATTTGTTCCTAAATTCAATATAAATTACAAATTTGTAACATATCACACGCATGCGAAACACGTACACCCATCCAGAGGAATTATTCAATATGCAAAATGTTTATTGTTGGAAGAGAATACGTTCAGAGATAAAAACAAAGGAAAAGTGTTGGCAAATTTACATACAACAAATTGTGTGAAGTGTTTTTGTCCTGAGATTTATGTAATGAACTATAAAAACACAAAGAAGGAAATGCGTTACATTTTGAATGATTAGAATAATTTTAAGCAAGGATTACGTATTGTACGTATGTGTTGTAAATAGCATGAATAAAAATTACGTTTAAAGATAAAAAAGAAATTGTCAAATCATTTCACCGAATGTAAAGAAAGTAATTGAGATATTTTGCCCGTCGGCAAAGGCGCAATAATGCAGAAAATCAATCAACAGTCGGTATAGCAGACGTTTGAAATAATACAACGACTATCAAATTTTTTCCTTTTAATTATAAAAATTATCATATTTATCCATTAAAATCTTAACACTTATTTATATTAAATTATCAATTTTTTGTCTCCTCATTAAAAATATCCTAGAAGTCTTCATATTCAATATTCTTTTTGTTCATGGAAAGAAAAAGAAATACGAAATGATAGACACACCCGCAATAACAATTAATTATTCGGAATTGTACTTATAGCATTTCAGTTTTTCGACTGCTCATACTCTTCTTAATTAACGCCCAATCTTCCAATATCTCCGAGTCATTGAGCATATATACGATATAAGGTCCAGTTACGGAAACTGCTCGTCGTCTTTCCGTGTGACTTCGACGTTTGCGTCCACTAGAATTTAACCACAGATCCGCATGAATATCCACATTATTACGATCCTCCTCCAATCTTCTAATTTTTTCTTGCAAATCACTGTAGATTGCATCATAAACAAGTCCTTTCTCACTTTCAAAATTTTGTTGTGCCGCCTGTTCCTCCGCAAGAAATTTATTTTGTATATTTTGCAATCGCAATTGCTTCAAAACACCCGCCACTTCTGTTTTTGTTTTCATATTTTTATTCAAACGCTCTAACGGTACTAAGTATTCCTCGGACTTTCCAATTTTCACTTCGCTTAATTTTGTATCAACTTGAGTTATCCTTTCGCGATATAGCCTGCCAACAATCGAAAAGAAAATAAGAGAAAGGAAAATAGAACAAACCTTTTCATTGAAATTATAAAATATAGATGAAAATTCGTCAATTGAATGAATAATTTGACGAAAGAAGTACATACTGTTCCTTTAAAAGTGTGAATTGTTGTTCTAAATCAACAAGATTTTCCATACATTCATTTCTCCTTCGCTCACACTCATCTTCATCCATCTCTGAGGAATCATCGCTATCAGTGTGTTCTGCACTGCTGTCACCAGAAACTGAGCTTTGATCGGTATTATTGCTATCGTGCGACATTTCTTCGCCTTCAGGCTCAGAATCATCTTTAACGCTTGGCATTTAAATATGGGAGTGATTAAAATTACCCAATAACCTATAAGAAAAAATCCAAATAAAACATCATCCCATTCAGTATACACCAAATAAATGTAACATAACCATAAAAATATGTGAAGAGCAGATAAAAATTATGACTCACCAAATGAAAGATTTACTGTCAGTAAAATAAAATAACGAACAAATTAACAATATTTATATAACTAAATAGAAGACCTTCTTATATTCTTGTTGTTTTGTTTTGTATATCGGCAATTAACAATGAATTTATGGCTTGAATGATTTGGTAAACTGCTATAGACTGTTGTTGATAAAATCGGAGCTAGCGTCTCTGTTGGTAAAAAATTGTATTACTTATAATGCGTAATTGTCACTTTGAATTTGAAATGAAAAATAATTTTCATCTTTACTTAATCACAATTCATTTACCTTCATCATAATATTCTTTACTGATTTGAATTTCGACGTAATAATCCGATAATGATCTCGAATAAATGTATTTATATAAGTACACATAATAAGTTGATTCTTCACTACATTATTATTTTTATCCAAACCCATTGTCACGTGAATTTAAAAATCGAAGTGCAACATTTAAAATATATATTTAGCAATATTCTGTAAATAAACTCAAATGTCAAATGCCAATGTGTGTCTTTGCACGATTGAAGCAATATTAACTAATAGAACCCACAGCATTTCCTCTTATACGCATTTCACATCGAAGGGGCGTTAACATTTCTAAGTGATTCGTAGGACGCACTAACAGTCGGTTAATCACCCAATTGTAGTCGTATTATATATTTTTACCCTCCAATAGTACATCAGTTGTAGCGACTGAAATTCAAAATAATACTAATTTATATTTGTTGCTCAATTACTATACCTGACGTCAGGTATAAGAAAAGGATTCATCAGCATTTCAGCTGCATGCGGGCAATAAAATAATCCAAAACAAGTACTGGAATATAAATCAACCAAGTAATTTATAATATTGCCCGATGGCTATCACCAATTTACATTAATTCTTAAGCTTAACATTCAAATAAATCAAAGACATGTGAATGAATTTTTACAAATTAAATTTCCCGCTGTTGCAAAAGTTATAGCGACAATAGCCTTCACTCTAAACATTAAATCTGTCATCACCAATTCACTTTTATAATTCATACAATTATATATCTTTATGAATTGTAGATAATTATACCTACACCAGTTATAAAATTCGCATTTTGTTTTGAAATATCGCACTCATTTTCAATATATTATTTTGACGACAGATGCGCTAGTAGTCACTTGCGGCCATCTTGTGACATGAATTGTCGCGTTCAAAACTCTCGTTCAATTCAATTCAAATTGTTTAATCCACCATTCATGTATACACATATATAATACGTATAAAAGTTATATACATCAATTCCATATCTACTGAGATGATAATCGTATCTTCAGTTTATATTACGTTCATTGTATTATGGGCACAATTTATTATTGAATAGGTGATAAAAGTAATCACTCTTCTTCTGTACAATCTCAATAAAGTAATGTATGCATTAATTATATATATATATATATATATATATATTAGGAACCTAATTTTGGAACATGTTGTACTTTGAGAAAATACTCTTACCTTATTAGTGACAAAAACACTTGACCTAAAAAGCCATACTCATTTTCCGCCTTCCTTCCATTTGCAGTACAACCATCATTTTAATGGTACACAAAAAACACACCCGAGACAATATATATATTTGTATGAAAAAAGGCCAATGGGGAGGTTGTGTTTCACCTCAGGTGGAGATGTTACTTTACATATTTTTAATGAAAACAAAAATTTTTCCACGGTGACTCACTGTTAAGATATGAAAAATTGACTGGAAACTTATTGCATATGATTTCTACAATATCTAAATAATATAAGAAGATAAGTGGATTGTTTATGAGATATATGTATAATATAAATTGATATATCTAACCGTGTATTATTTACGCTGTATATATGTATATATAATATTTCATCATTATCGGATACAATAATACACTTTTTCGTATACTTATATGGAACAAACAGACGATTAATGCAACAGTTGTAATGGCTGCATGCTTCTTATTTTCTCTTCTCAGCAAAAATTTATACAATATGTATATGTACATGCACACTCTTTTTTAGTCCATGTTTATACACACACACACATATATATATATATGTATGTATGTATTTATTTTCATGCTTCATTTCTGTATTATTTGGCACCTGTTGTTCAAAGTCTTTCAATAATACAAATTTATTTATTTATTAATTATGTTTATTTATTTTTTTTTTGTGCATATATTGATTGTTTATTTCATTGATTTCAACGATGAGTTATATATTTGTTTTTTTCTTTGTTTTTACATAGTTGATGGACAGAAGGAGAAGTGAGAGATCGATAGGTAGTGATATACATGGTAAAAATAAGTATGAAAGGCTTTTAAAAGTCATTTTTATGTAGAGATGAGACTGAGGACAAATGAAATTTCGTATTTGTTATATAATCACGATATTAATGATATAGAATATGATAATAAATATTAATGGAGCATTATTCGTGATGAAATTCGTGGTGATTATCACTATTCTTAGTTGTTTTTTCATGATTGTTCATTTCTAATATGCTTCTCGTTTGACGAAATTTTATTTCTGAGTTAACGTCAGCACATACATACACTCTGTAGCTCTCTCTCTCGGAGCTCGCATACACGCATACACACACATATTTACTTCACACTTTTTTCTCTTTTCATCGAATCGATATATATATATATATTAATATATAACACTCTACATCATTATTTTAGGTTGATTTACCACAATTTATATATATACTTTATTATGTTTCATTCCAATCCCATACATGACGAAAAAAAAAAAAAGAAAAAACAATAACAATAACTAATTGAATAATTGAAATTAATTTGTGAATGATATACTGTAAAATTCACTGAAAATAATCGAAGAATAACTTTGGTACGATTTTCGTTTGTTTTCATCATATTTGGCATAATTTTTCGGTTCACCTTCTCACATTACAATGCAACCATAAATAAATGAATAGATAAATAAATAAATATATAAAACTAGGAGTTACCAGAGTCTTTTAATGCTTTATCATAGCCGTCAATGAGAGTTTCAATTATAAATTTTATCGTCAATTTATATATACTCTCAACATTGTCTGTGTAACGATCGTCAAGAGTTCGCTTGACAGCTTCCAAGAAGGGCGCTTCGATTTTCTGAAACCAATAAATATTCACACATTACACGCCCGGCATATCGTGTAATATAATATCCATATATATATATTTATGTATGCACATTTATACGGAAATAGGAAGTGTGGGCAGTGGAGTTGGGATTCTATTTTTATACAACATATAATGATGTTGGTACATGAATGTATATCCACAAAGCGTCGCCAACATTATTGTCTGGCGTTCTGCATCAACCTCATAATTATTCTCTGCACACCACTGTCTTCTCCCTTTCCCTTCTTCTCTCTGTTTACTATATCTATTCTTTTCTTTTTCGTCCTTTATTCCAATATGATTCCCTTACAATAGAATGAAATGACCAGTGCGATGGCACACTCACTCAAAATCCCTATCCCACTACTCATCTGGGGATTTACATTGTGTCGATATGAACAATTCCAATATCATAGAGGAAAAAGGTAGCTTTCGTTGTCAAGAAAAAAAAAAAAGAAAATAATAAGGGGATGAATTTGTTATGGAATACATGTTCATACAAGTCACCAACACCAAAACTGTCATTAATATCCTTATACTAATTAAATAGTTAATCTATTAATTGATTGATTAATTGATTTGCTGATTGAATGACTCACCCAGAAATATTGTCGATTAAATCCATTAATTTTTGTATGCGACGCACCCACTTGATGGAGATACGTCAAAAAAACATCCATATCATCAAGACTTTTAATTCCTTCATCCAATGTTTCCATTACAACTGTCGCGTGTTCAGCAAGCTCCAAGCTCGATGTTTGTTCGTCCTTTGATTTCAATTCGCGAAATTTGGAAAAGAGATTCAGCAGCTCATTGTTTTCTTCGAACAATCTGATACATATATACATATATAGTAAGAATAATGATTATAATAATATTAATAAAAAAATACATTGACATTTATATAATGGAGAGGTGAACGTATATGGGAAGCTATAAGTGGTTGTATTGTTGGTTATTATTGTGTCATGGTGGAAGAAGATGTAGAAAGCAATTGGCAAAATTAGACACAAGAGAAATTATTGATTTTCTCAAAGTTTGAAAAGCAACTTGTAAATTCAAATGACAACTTTATTACTTTTGTATACATCATCTATTTATTCGTGTATATATCTATTTATGTTGATATAAATCGTAATGTAGTCTCTCGGTGATTGGAATAAAATCCTATGGAATTATTTGGAGTTTTCAATTGACGTCATTTGGCCAATTAATTTTCACGATACTTCTTGTCTTCATATTGAGTAAATATATACGAATTTTATCCATTAGAAAATTATTTCTAGAAGCTAAAATAATACAGCTCGCGATTTTATAATGGAAAGAAAAATAAATGAACATTGTGTATGTGTGTTTGAATAAGCTGTGGCCATGTGAAAATTCCAGAGATTGCCATGAGGATATTTTCCAGTAAACTCAACACATTTACATTGCCACAGTTTCATGTATATACAATAAGATATAATGAATTTGTTGATACACCAGTAATCAAACTCAACACTAATACAACAATAATTGTTGCTTTGAGTAAATGAATTATCTGATGACAGACTATATTATGGTAAATGATTGTGGAATATGTGTAATAGTGTGTATAATCGATGAAATAATCTTTTGGTAATTAAATATAAATATTTGGAACAATCATCAGCGTATTTATGATTAAATTAATGGACTCAATTTGACGTTGTGTGTTTCATTGTTAAAGAGGGGTGGGTTTGACGTGAGACTAATGGATGATACAACAGTATGTGCAAGGTAAAATACGTTTGGGGCAAGTTTTATCGTTTATGGCATGATCTAATGTGTGAGAATTAATTTCCTACATCGTATATATATATATATATAGGTTACTCTATTGGAATAATATGATACAAGCGTGGTGAAATGAAAAAAAAAATGATTTTTTCTTTTCCACCAAATTCGTTGAAATATGAGAAAATAAAGGGAGTAGGTTGTCCATTCATTCGATTGATATTTCCGCTCCACTTCTCATTCTCAATATTGCTTTATGTATGTATATATGCATGTGTTTTTGTATATTTTTGTTTGTTTGTTCATATATATGTATGGTGCCTCGACGAAATCGCAATGGGGGAACTTTGAGTATTGAGATAAGGGAGATAAAAATGAAAATGGATTTTTTGACATATTGGCTTACTTGACAAACATGTAAACGCCAGTTGGCTCCATTGCTCTTGCTACTGCTTTCCAGCTTGCGATTATTGTATATTTTTGTCGTGCTGTTAAGGGTAATCGTGGATCAGTTGCCGCCGGGGGTGGTGGAGAAGATCGCCCACTTTGATTTTGTGTTGTCGACGACGCCAATTTCGTCAATTCACAGCCCATCTTTGTTCAAATGTATACACACGAAAAAAAAAAAAAAAAAAAAAAAAAAAAAAAAAAAAAAATAAAAAA
>CAJUYH010004527.1:0-11472 GCA_910591685.1 Galerucella tenella
GGTGAAACGCCATTTGATTTTAGGTATTCCTCAGTCCGCTCAAGGTAGGTATTACTTTCTATCTTTCTGATTAAGTTTTTCCTACTTCCACTATATTTAATGTTTGTATTACTCAGAGTACCCAATTAAAACACAAATAACAGCAGCAAATGACAGAAATGAACAGTATATTCCTGCGTTGTGATTGGCCTAGCTACTTCGCGCAGGCGCACCACCACTTTTAGCGTAAATTCCGCTAATTTAGACCTTAGCTTTTTCGGCGATTTCCTTATGGAGATTCCCATGTTAGCGCCTCCACCATGAGCCCGAATCCCCATAGCCTATTTACTTAGTAGCTACCTATATGTTTTTTTGTTAGTTTATAGTACAAGTTTTCTTAAAACTTACGGAGAATTATTAACGTAACTTTCATAACTCCGATTATTTTTTTACACGATTTTTTAGGATCCTCAAAACCACCTGACATGTGTCAATGCCAATGAATTTCCTGTGCTGTTAGAAGAACAGCTTTCAATTATAATGTTTTTGATAAGAAAATTTTGCATATTTAGATATTTTTAGTAAGGTTTAAATCGTAATCGGCATAATCTTAACCTTTAAATAAACGTCAAACCAGACAAACGTCAAATTTAATGTCCGTGACTTGAAGCTCATACTTTTTTGTATGTGCTTGAGGGGCAAGGGGAAGGCGTCTTTTGAATTTTTTTCTGCAAATTAAAATTTCTGGCGCCATATAATAGATTTCTCGTTCAATTAACTCCCATCAAATATATTCACGACCCTTAGCACTCCAAACAAATCCACGAGTGCCGTCCGCGTGCGTCCAACTGTTTATCGTCCCGATTCAGCACCATTTTGTTAATCCTTCAAGTAAACTCTGTACCGAACAGTTGTGACGTAACAACATCCAATGCTAACTCGCTCTACAAAAATGACATTTTCTCTGCAAGAAACTGTGAATAAAGTAGATAACATCACAATATTTGCAAATGTTTGAAATAAAAACGCTACAAAGTTACAGTACCTATTTTTATATCGAGAACGTTCAAATTATACAAAAAATGTCATACTGTACAATAAATAAATTAACAAACTAGAAGATGTAGAGTGAAAATGTGAATAGGAAAGAATAAAGAGAAACAAACATGTAGTGCATACAAAATAACAACAAATAAGAGCATAATAAAAGGCAGACACGTTGAATAATATAAAAATGAAGAGTAAATAGGAAAAAGTAGAAAACAGAAATATTTTGATAAGATAAGAAAAAAACAAAGGACGAATAATAAATAAAGATCGGACAAGAATAATATATCATTCTTGAAGCAAGTATGTTATTAAAAAAGAAAAAGGAAGTGAGAACGAATATAGTAGATTAATAATAAAAATAGGAATGAGGAAACGAAGATAAAGGAATGAAATGACCGATAGTAAAAGAAAACTACTAAAAATGTAGAGACAAAAAAGTGTAAAGCCAGGAAGATCTTGATAAGATCAGAAATGAAGCAAAGAACGACTGATGGAGAGAATATACCAGTATAATAGATTGAATAAAAAAAGATCGAAGATTGGAGAACAAATAGGTAGTGTAAACAAAGAAATAGACAAATAAAGATAAAGAAACAGGGACAAAAGGATAACATGAAAGTAAAATTAACCAAATCAAGATTGATTTGGAAAAACATTCACAATAGTAGAAGCAAGTAACAAAAAAGAATGTGGAAATGAAGAGACATAGGAAAGTGTAAAGCCATGAAGATTTTGTAAGATAGGAAAAAAAACAAAGGACAAGCGATAAAGAGAACATAACATTAAACCAAAATGAAACAATTGAAAACCAAAAATGGAATAAAAAAACACACACAAATAAGTAACAATAAATGAATGAAAAAAGTGAAGAAATGAAATGAATAAAATGAAAAAATGAACAAAAAAATTAAATAGTTAGACAAATAATAAAAAGTTAAAGGAAAGTGATACAAAAAACATTCACCTACAGATTCGTACACTAATGTCGCGAGAAATGAAAATGTAAATATATTAACATTTAAACATATAAAATCCTATGGATAAATTATTAATCTGGCTAATTGGTTGAAGACCAGGGCCAAAAAATTGAAAATACACACACACACACTCACACAAATGATAAGAGATAAGAATAATGGAAATGAAGGAAGAGGTAAAAGTTGAATCGAATCAAAAGGGAATACATGAAAATGAAGAAATAATAGGAGAAAACATGGGAGTATTGAATGAGTAGCAGTGAATAAATACAAAGTATGACAGAAAGAATATGGTAAGAAAGTATAGAAAAAGTACGGTGCAACCAAAAGCCAGGAGGTGAATATAAATATAAAATTGAGGGAAAGTAGAATTAGATGTTGAAGAAAATAGGTCAGTAGAGAATAGCATTGGAAGAATATAGTACAAAAATATATAGAGATAGAAATTTCAATTTTGAGAAGAGTATATGTAAAGTAGATTTGGTCAATTGAAGCCTAAACCAAATGGAACACTTAATTTTTGATAAAATATTCTACAACGTAAACGAATAACAATAGAAAATCAACTGTAACTTCCACACATAAAATTAGCAGTGCATTTTCATTAATAGAAATCATGAACTATTTTCTAACATTATCAGGCACGTAATTATCTTTCCCAGGTATTCCAGAACCGCTGGCATCGTCTAACCATGGATAAGCATTGGGACAGTCGTTGCATGTTTCCAAGTACCTAGTGTCCGTTGAATTAAGCTCTGGTCGTTTAAAAGCCAAAGCGCACTTATTAGGCAACTTACACGGTTTGGGTGGTAGATTCTCTTTCCTTTTACATTCCCAGGGATCGTAATTCTTCAATTGGCTAGCTGGCTTTGGATCTGTCATCCACGTTAACGCTTGAGTGGTTGTAACGAACCATACGTCAGGTCTGCAATTTAAAAAAAGAAATTTTCAATACGATTGTCCTGGAAAAAAAAATAAAAACTGCTTACAAAGTTTGGACCCAGTTTAAGAACTTGTGTAGACCTTGTTCTAGTTCTTTGATTGAAAACCAGTTCGTATGGAAAGGCATCATGTATGGTGCTCTATTCTGATCGTAGTATCTGAGAAAATCTTCTTGTAACCACTCGAAAACGTCATCGGCGTCATGGTTGTGTAGCACGCACTGATCCAAATAAGGACAGTGACCGCCTTCGAAGCCTTCTACGTAGTGAGTGTTCAGTGGAACTTCCCAAACACCTAAAAATAAATCCATTAAGATTTAATTTTCCATAATTATGAGTGTGAATTTCACCTGGGAAAGTTTTCGTCGGACACGTGCCAGATTTGCATTCGTGAGGAATTTTATAATCCAAAGTATATGGCCACACTGGAATGGGTAAAGCTGGAGCACCTACAGAACTGTCGTAAATATAACCGAACTCTTCTAGAACCTGAAAAATAATAGAATAGTGTCAAATTGGGTTTATTTAATAGTCCAGTAAATGAAGGCGAAAAATACCGTCAACATGGGCATCTGGTCCAGCAAGAAATTTTTTTTTTAATTTACGGGTAATAGTAGGTACATTGAAGCTCCGAAATGTCAGGTGCCTGAAATTTGTGGGAGGGTCGGAAAATGGCTTTAGAGATCCCGAAAATCGGTTTTCCACCGATATCTCCCAAACTACGATCCCTAGAGAATTTTTGTTCAGACAAAAAATGAAGAGCAGTTCATTACCTACAAAAGTTGTCCCCATGATTTTTCTCGTTACACCAACATTTTTTGCAAAAATGGTGGTTGAAAAGTTCGCAGTTTTCTGAAACCTAAAAACTGACGCTTCTAGCCCAAAATCTGGGATGAGGAACCCTGAAAATACACCAATTTTCATGTTTAGGCCTCCAGGCATCTATGGTGGATGGCGCCACCTTGCATTTTCGCAACCGCGAAATAATTAAGGCCATGAAAAGAAACCTGAAAATGATCGATCTCTTACTCTTGGGGTCAAAAAAGTTATCGCTTTCTTTAAAATTGAGACCCTGGCCTGCTTTCATTGGACAGACCAATCCTAGGAATGATTGTGTGCGAAAAGGATTGAAAGTAGACGCTAAAATTGCGAAAATAACTTTCCGTATGTAGCGGGAGCCCCAAGTCCCGCGGGTTTGTCTGGCGAGAACCAGAAATTTTTGGGAGATTCATCGACCTCTCATTTTCTTCTTGTGTTCTATGGAAGCTGGTAGTCCACAGAAAAAAACAATTGGCCTCGAAATTGAATTGTGGGCAGCTCTCTCTGCTCTTTTTCCTTTTAGGGCTGAGTAAGTGGTCATATCGTCTTGTCGGGTCCTTTATAAAACGTTGCCCACCGATCTCCAGCTTCTCATTTTTCATTACCGAATACCTCTTCTTACACAAGCGATGAACTTCCACAGACGATACCTTCTCCAGGAACTAATGGTGGTTGTCTTTCCTGGTCTTGCTAACATTTATTAGGGTTTCTAGTCCTCGGGTAACCGTTGTAACGACTTCAGTCAGAGCTTGATCACAAATAAGACACACGGGCGTTCTAGAATCCTCTGCGACTTCCATTTTTCCACAGGAATAAACAATATTTATCAAATCATTAGATGTCATTTCACCCAATACAATATTAATTAAAAAAATTAAACCTCACCGTGTGCTCCAAAAAAAAGAAGCTCAAGAATTTTCAATATTTCCCTGTTTTTCATCAATAAAAATTTCAAAATTTATTATTTAATTATAACAATGGAATTAATAATGACTTGAATTTCACTTTTTACACTGGAATACTACTAATTTATTCTTGAAAAATCACGGAAGAGATAGTGATTACATGTAAAATTGTCAGTTGTTGACAAACAATGCAGCAGAAAGCATCCACGTGTACATGCACTATAGCAGATGCTGTCGACCACGCTATAGATGGGTGGCGTGGCGGCGTGCGAGAATAAAATGAGGCATCCATTACAGCAAATTTAGAGACAAATTTCTTTTTAATGCATCAAATAAAATACTTGATACACATATCAAAGGAAAGTTCAGAATGTGACCTTTCATCGGGTATGATGCTTGACCGGGAAGAATTTTACTGTAAAGAGAAAAAACTGCTCGAAAAAACTCAGAAGAATAGCTGTCTTCCCTCATAAAACTGGAAATTTCCCCGATTTTCCTGAAAACCCAGGGGTCTGGGCCAAAAAAAATTATACCATCGGCAAGAGGATATTCTAACCTTTCTCCCAATATCAATTATAAACGGCTTTGACAGTTAATCATCAAGAAATTCCCGATAAACCAGAGCGCTCGGGAAAACTCCAGAAATCCACAAAAATCGCCTCTTGGAAAACACATTATTCAAAAAAATACCGGCGAATTATTAGTAGCATTGTTTCGGAATAAATAAAGTACCCCCCAAAGAAGCATTATCCAAGAGGATTGGCTGAAATAACTCTTAATAAAAAAAAAAAAAATGAATAAATCCATGGAAGCATTAAAAAATCTAGCAAAGACGAATTTTGGCCTGGTTTTCCAATGACCCAGGAGCACGAATTGAGTGGATAAAAACACGCCTTAGTAGCCACAGATCCCTTCCCTCACCCGCATTTTAATTCATTAAAAAATATTGATTTTCACGCGAGTTATTGAAAAATTAGTAATTAACTTGGGGACGTCATGTCCTCAGAGCGTGCTCTCTATAAGCCGGCCTGGAGCTCAATTTTGGGTCGGTGTTCGGGCCATTTATTTCGAAAACTATCTAATTTTTCGAAAAAATGCTAGGGATCATTTTTGTGGGTAAGGAACTGCTCTCTATTTTTCGTCTGAACAAAAATTCTCCAGTGGTCAAATCTCGGCAGATATCGCGGAAAAACGGATTTTCTGGAATTTCAGAGCCATTTTCCCACCCTTCCACAATGGTCAGGTACCTGACATTTTGGGAATTTAATGTGCCTACCATAACCTGCAAATTAAAAAAAAATTGCTCTTGCTGTACCAGTTGCCCATGTTGATACCTTCGTTCACTGGACTATAAAGTGAAACAAACTAACTTTGTATTGGGTATTACGTCCTGGCTTCAAAAATGGAGCTCTCATTCCTACGACTTCACTTTTTGATATATTTGAAAGGTGCTTCAGAATATCTCTCATTCCTACCATTTCGCCCACCCATTCTTCGTAACCTTTGTTTTCCAAGCCACTTTGAAGCCTGAAAAGAATTTAATCCAAATTAATTTCATGCTAAAGGTGATCGATAATATAGAAGGGTATCGCCACTATAAATGTGCGAGAAAAGTGCCACCTGGATAGTCTGAGCAGCACTGAAATTTAGGATTCAATGAGAACTGTAACGCTGTAGATATAGTTCATATAATAACCTTTTTGGTGAGCGTCATCGATTGTTAATGTGCTTCTAACACATTACGTTGGAAGAAATGGAAAAAGGCAGATCTGTGATTAATCCTAATTAAAATATCACAATAATGAACCGTTAATCCCAATATTTCACTTAAAAAATTTGATTAGTTGAGTTTAGATTACGCACAAGCGCGATCTTTCATTCGGGAGAAATTACAACATTCAAAATAGGATGCAGACGTACCTTCCGTAGGGGCAATGTGGCTTACGTCTTTTTCTTAAGTCCCACTGACAACTCTCGCCAGGTCTGTACTTTGTTGTTTACCGTCAATTATTATTTATGAAAAGTGAATATCAATCTTATTATTATATTTATTTAAATGATACCTGTGCTGGCAGTTCTCAAACTCTGTATATACAGTTCGTCCATAAATAAACTCATACATTCATTATTATCTAAATAAACAGTAAGAAAACTTACGAAATAGTTTCGGTGGCAATTTCATGCCCTTCACTGGCAAGTTCTTGTATCATATGATAGTTACTGTATTCGTGGGATATAAAGAACGTTCCACGTATATCACAACCATTCGGATTTTTTCTTTTGTGATTCAAAACTTTTCTGTAATGATCGTAATTGTTCAAATTCACTGCTCCGTCGAAGGTCAATAAAATCATTTGTGGAGTCTGAAAAAGAAGAAGAATCTGAAGAAGATGATGTCAGAGGTTTTCAAGGGTCGGCAAAATTAATATTAACACGGGATTATGAAGCAGAGGGTGTGTGTCGTCATTTTATGCTAGAGTTCCTTATTCCTTATTCGATTTTTACAGTGCATTTGCTATACCAGCGTAAGGTTTTGGACCAATATAAAGAATTGAATCAAGATTATTCTTGGGTTAGTGACTCCACCTCTTCATTGTCATTGTGATGGTATCTGTAGAGTGGGGAAGGTGGGTTTAGGCTCACAGCAGTTTAGGCCACATGTGATCCTTTGTCTTTGTACGTTCTTCCGAGGAGTTGTCCTCCTAGGTCATCGTCAATCCTGCCCTTTCCACGTAAGGTGAACTGGTCACTAGGAGACATGTCCTCTGTATCGGTAGTTGTATGCTAAGACTCTCCGAACTTTCACTCTCCTATTAACGATAACTACGGGCACTAGAACGTGACTGACAGTTCCGTCTTCCTGTTTACACATCCTGCATTGAGGTGTGTCCACTAGCCCCATAGTATGGAGGTGTTTCTTTGGTTGACAGTGGCCAGTCAGTAATCCTTCTGTTAAGCTTAGGTTTTTGCTGGTAATCGCCAAGTCTTTCTTTGACGCCAGCTGCCCAGGTTAATCCTGGCAAAACTGCATCCCTTGATTTCATCCGTCCTAAAAGGTCCTAAAAGTCTCAGTCCAGCCGCTTCCCTTGCTAAAGAATCGGCAATGAGGTTATCTTTACTTCTGTTTTGCCCTTTGAACCACCTCAGGATAATATTATTATCTATCGAGGCTTTAGCTAAATCTTGATGCCCTGTTCAAGTCTAGTAGAGCTTGTCCGCTGTCAGAGCAGATTATTATGTTTTCGACAAAAATTCCTTTTCTGGTTAGTTCTTTCGTAGCAATTGAGTTCTGTTTAAACCACGCTGGTATTTCTTCCATTCCCCACTAAATTATTATGATTAGTGATCTGGAGTAGACTCCCAATCCTGAAACTTCTTTGGTTTCGGAGCCGTCTGCGTATATGCGTATTGCACTTGCAGCATCAGACTCCGTGTTCTGTTTCATTTGTATTTTGTAGGGAGGATTTCTCCAAGGACCTAGTGAAAAGACTATTAGCCTGTTAAAGGTTCACATAAACGGCACAGCCAAGAGCACAAAAAGCCTGATAGCTGGGGTGCCGAGCCAATCAATCAATCAGGGTTTGTAAAACACAAACTTGGGTTCAACTGCATCAATGAGCGCCTGCATCAGAGGTAGTGCAGTAAGCGCTCCTGATTGAGTGGTCTGGTACTCTTACAAAGAGCAGTCCATTTTATGCCTTTTGGTCAATCTGGCATAGCATGTATGTAAACATGAAGAGCCTTGTAGCTTGCCTTTTGATGCCACTTTGTTTTTAGATCGCATCTACGTTAGCTCTTGCTTTTCCTAGTGTCTACATTCATGTATCAATCTTTCCGTCATTTAAATATCAAATTTGGTTATAATTAAAAATAAAATGGATGGTTTTGGAAAAAAGATGAACTGGGAAATACTTACGTCTTCAGGATCTAATCCACCAGGAATTAACGTACCATCTTTCGAACAAAAGCAGTACGGTAAATTACATTTTTCTGGGTCACATTTGGTAGCTAAATCTACCGGTTCTTCAGTGATGGGAGCAGGTGCTAAAAAGTAAGATCAAATAGCAAAGGCGCTAAGCACGAATCTCAAATTTCTGCTCGGGTTTATTTTTATTTCATTAAAAGCAAAAGGAACTTACTTGATGCAATAGGTCCGCATCTGGCTTCATTTTTGAATGTACAGTATTTCGAAACGTCATCGAAGTACAATCCCGAAGGGCATCTGTTAACGTAAGGATATCCATCGACACACTGGAAAAGGAATTAGATTGAAGATAAAAGTACTAGAAAGGACCTGCACACGTTTTTATTGACAACTTTTAATGTTTTCAAATATTCGGAAGTCTTGAACTGTATATGGTTTATTTACAATAAAGTTTACAGTAAAGTTGTTTGTTTATGATTTAAAGGGAAAGCAGTCATTTTCATATCTAGATAATTATTCAGACAAATCCATATTCTGTAGTTAAGCGCATTAAAATGCCCAAGCAGTTAAAAAGTAAACTCAAGAGATCTTTGTTGTTATTTTGAACGAGAATACCAAAGTGGGGACTCGTTTGATGCTATAAAAAAAGGTGAGTTATACTATTTACATCCATTGTTATCAATATCATTGTTATACAATATTTAAACGTAGAGTAGAAGATTGCAAGTTTTTCATAGGTTATGTTGATGATACTTGATATATTTTTATATATTATCATAATAAATGGTTGATGTTTTTTGCATCTTATTTTTTTTTTATATTGAATCAATCTGAGACTATTATACAACCACACCTTTGATTCACTCCAATAAAAAAGAAGAACTACCAGATTATCATTTCTAGTTTTCTTGAAGTACCTTATGGGAAAAAACTACAGTTTGGCAACATCACAGGCTTTGCAACGTCATCGTGTTATTATCGTGAATAAACCACATAAAGTTGTCTGCCTTGAAAGCAATAAATAATACTTAATCAACTAATAGAACAGGAAGTTTATCATTGCAATGTAATTCATATTTTATCTATACACAACTATTTAAATTCAATTAAATATTTGCTACGTTTATTTGTAACAGACTTTCACCGAGTATAGGTATACGGGGAGCTTCAAAATTTTCTTCTTTTTGATGAATGGAACTAGATTTTATAAAATGGAATCGTGAAGTCCGATATTCTAAGAATTCTAAATTTCTGTCAACAGCACATGCTAAATTGAATTGAATCACAAGAATCATGTGATGTTATATAATTAATTATTTCTCTTAATAGTACATTGTTCACGGAGTATATAGGAACATTCCTGGACGACTGTGAAGATTGCAGCACAGAGTCTAGGAATGTGGTACGAGGTAAACATACTATTTTTCCGCAAATCGTTCCAAATTCGACAGATATTGATTAATTATGAATAAAATCAGAAATAATTTCATTCACAAATAAGTGGTGCTTTGAAATTTGTAATAAAATTTCAATAACAACGTATTAAGGTTCAATTGTCAAACTTGGCGCATTTATTCAATTGCTGGTGTTCTGGAAAGTAAAATGATAAGTGATGATAAATTTTCCATTTTTGCGACTCCTCCAGAGCTGGTTGAGGCAGTAAATATACTGCTTCATTACACTACTACAACTATTGCCAAATATATCAATAGAGAAGTAGGAATATGCTAATAAACAACTATCACAAGAGTACAAACACGAGTTCTCTCTCAGAAAATGTTGTATCGGTATACTTCCCAGACCTCTGTTTAAAGATGGAACCTTCAACATCATAGGCCAATTATTCAATGTTGAAGTCAACTCTTGCAATGAAGATGGACGCATCCCAACTCGTGCCCACTAATCCCTTAAAAGGTACAAGAGTAAAGGTCTCAATAATCTGTATACCTAACTCGTGCTCGATTGAAAAATTTACCTGTTCAAATTACCATCCCATCTATAGGAACCGGCGGCCTCGAATTGCGGACCGATTACCTGATTTTAATAATTCCGTACTCGAACTGCGGACCAAACCAAGAAGACCCCTCTTTTAAAAACCATGAATTGCGGACTAAGCCTTCCTCACAAATACGTACATCAAATTGCTATACACTCAAATCTATTACGGAAAATGAGGATGCAGCCTTCCTCACAAATACGTACATTAAACTACTACATACTCAAACCTATTACGTAAAACGAGGATGCAGCCTTCCTCACAAATACGTACATCAAACTACTACACACTCAAATCTATCATAGAAAACAAGGATGCAGCCCTTCTCTTTCGACTTGGTCCGCAATTCATGGGTCATTAAAAACACATGACAAATTTTGAAAATCATTTATGGTTTTTGGTCCGCAGTTCATGTACGCCCATAGGAACAGGTATTATTGTTAAATTGGGTTTTCCTGAAGTACTTACTAGAAAGGATTTTGTTTCGGGTTTGATATTTATGAATGAGTTAGTTTTATGTCGTAATTGGGAGGGTTAAGAGCAGCTCTATAAACATGTCGATTCGCGAAGTATCAAGTCAACGTGGGAAAATATTATTAATTGTAGAACAACACAAATTTAATCAAAGCAGCAAAAAGTTAACATCTGGAGAAATTAATTGGGTGTGTGTGAATAGAAAGTGTAACGCATATTTCCGGACAATCGGTGATTCTGGTGGTCGTGTGATAACAGAAAAAGTGTTAACTCATAATCATCCTGCAATAGAAGAAAACATTATCCAAAGACATATAGTGAGTGCATCTGCTAAACGAAAGGCATTTGATGACATTTATTTTGTGAAAAGCCTAGCAAAGTTATTCGAAAATGTTTTGAATCCAAT
>CAJUYH010004527.1:21916-34380 GCA_910591685.1 Galerucella tenella
TCATTATTGTGATATTTTTATTAGGATTAATCACAGACCTGCCTTTTTTTCCATTTCTTCCTTCGTAATGTGATAGAAGGAGATTAACAATCGATGACGCACACCAAGAAGGGTATTATTTCAACTATACCTACATGTACATGTTCCGATTCGAAATATTTTAAGACAATTGAATTGGTTGTCAGTCCAACAAAATGTCGAAAAAGCTAACATGGTGTTGATTTTCGAATCAATTACTAAAAAATTACCTCAGTACCTGACTGATCTGCTAGTTTCTAGGTTTGAAGAACTGATATTGAAATAGTGAAAATATGTACACCTTCAATAAACTCAAAGATTAGGGTTAACATTTGTAATACATTCAAACGGTTCATTATTGTGATATTTTGATTACGATTAATCACAGACCTGCCTTTTTTCCATTTATTTCTACGTAATGTGTTAGAAAGACATCAACAATCGATGACGCACACCAAGAAGGGTATTATTTCAACTAATAGGTACTTAATGCTTGAAAATCTCATATATTCAATATACAAATGACAGATTATAAAATTTATCACAACATAGTATATCGATTTACCCCGGTAATTGCCTCAAAAGAGGAAAAATATAAAACCAATTACATTTTTTGCAGCCTAGTTTCTTGAAGATATTATTTAACAAGTCAACTAATTCATTTTACATTTACGTAACTTTGAGTGTAATCGACGGATTGTTATTGTAGTTGTATAATTAAAATTTCTAAAGGAAATAGGTAGATACCTAGAACCAATGTGATAGAAATTTCTTTAAAAGGACGCTTGACATGGTGCAATTAATTCAACGTACAGTGCAATGCAAGATTTCCTGATCATGCGCAAAATTATACCCAGCTGATTGATCAGTTTCTGCAATTCGATGCAATTGCAATTTTATCGGTTTGATACCATTTCTATTGCACACAAAACGTAATTCTAGAGAGAAATATAGTTTCTTTTATATCACCAACCAACTAAATATTCAATCGAATGATACCTACAATATCAGCTGATCTTAGTGACTGATGTTTTGGGATTTGATAATAATCGACAGTGATTCACTTAGTTTTTTCTCTGAGCGTTTCCCACTTTCGCTATCTTCATTTCAAATATCTAATAATAAACTGTATATATTATGTTACAATAAATTATTTTTTGAGGTTATTAGGTACCTAGGCTAGGTATATACTTTTTTCTTTGGCTGTCAAACAGCATGCAAGATTCATTATTTGCAATATACTTCGGAACTTGCAAGAAATTGCTGCAATTTTTTGCAAGTTGTATTGCACAAAAAGCGACCAAAAAGATGTTCCAGTTGTTGAAATAGCAGTTATAATTAGTATAAAATCAGTAGTATGAAATCTCCTAATGCCTGGCTGGAAGTTTTGTACCTAGATTATATAGAAGGTTTTTTTTGGTTAGTAGGTTTGGATCAATTCCCTTCTCCCTTCAATGGGTATTATTCCAGGGTATAATTTATCCAGCTCATACAGAGAAAATTGAGAATGTTGAAATTTTGTTTGTAAACTTTAGATGTGATAAAAGTAAAATACTGTGAAAAAGATATAAACAGCTGGACCAAAATTATTAGTAAACTCTTTAGCACAAAACTATAATTTATATATTATATATTTTACATGAGATATGCATTTTATAGGTACAAATATTCAAAAGTCGGAAAACGTACCCTAAAATTAGACACGTAGGTACGTTATAAACGAAACAAGTTTTCCTCGCGTATTAATTCATTAATAACAAATCTCCTCTCACCTGTTTTTTCACTAAAACACAACACGAAGATCACAAAAATTAATAAAAATCTCCGCATTGTCGCCATCGTCGTGGCGAATTTTCAATACTAAATCTTCAACAACCACAGAGACACTACTTTCTTCTTCTACTCCGTCAAGCTGCCTTCCTCGTCGGTCATTTTGTTAGTTGCGAGACTTTCTTCGCCATATCTATGGGTCAAGGAGATATACCGGTTTCTACAGGGTGTTTGCGTGGGGTCGTGGATGGAATTTTAATTCGCACTTTGCTTTGTTTTTTCGAACTCCGTGAATTTACAAAGAGAAAATGAACCAAACAATGGGACCGACAAAGGTTTTTTTAATTCCCCGTTTTCGATATTATATTTTAACAATTCAATCTGGAACAAATCTTATCCTTCCTACCTCATATTTTTCTTGTGTTATTCGCGCCTTTCCAAATATTTCTCTCAGTTTATCTAAACGAGTCAACAATGTTGACTCTCTAGATTTTTTCCATGACAAAGTTTGCTATTCTTTTATAGTAATTATTCTGAGCCTTAAAAATCTTTGTCTTTTTATTTTTGTTCTTGTTCCAGCCATTTTTCACTTCATTTTAATTATTTCGAGTTTGTTGCTTAATTAATTTGATAATTATTGGCCTGCTTTTCTCATTTTGCTGCTTGCAAATTCTTCTGTTTTTTCCATATCACTTTTTTCATTTCCTTTAACTCCTATCTTTTGTAATACTATCACAACTTTGTTTAAAGTTTCAGCTTCTATTTTCGCTTCCGTTTTCTTGAACTCCTTTAATAAAAATATTTTTTGTCTTATTCTGGTTATGTTTTCTATTCGATGTTTTAGTTGTAAAGAAAAAATGGCTCTGTGTGCAGGAATCTGGCTAGGAGAAACTGGGGCTGTAACCCAAAAATCCTGAGCTGGATGTACACTGCTATATATATACCTAGTGACACCAATTAATACTTAAGGAGCCATTGCGTGGAGTAATAGAACTAGCCTATTGACGACGAGAGAAAAGATCTCCAAGATTCAAAAACTATCCTTTATGCATTACGGGAGCAATAAAAGAAACAGACTAATTAATGGAATCGTTTAAAAAAACATCTAAGTACTCACTTCTTAGAAATCAGATAACCTGGGACATGCCACAAGATGGTATGATGACAAAAAAGAACTTTTAAAATAAACTCGTTACGGAATTAAGCGACACGAATGAATGGGATCCAAATACCATTACCTACCTATCACATTTGGAAAGAATGCTTTTCAATGGTAGGTATATTATACAGACGGCTTAAACGCAATATAAGAGGCACTGGGATAGGAGTCAGAAGCCAGGAGCTATCAACACTCTGAAAGTTTGGGAAAAACCCCAAGTACCAATCTTTCAAGCGGAAATTCACGCAATAAGAAAGAGTGCACAGTTCAATATTGATAGAGCATATAGAGGGCAATAAGGATTATTATAAAGTCAGATAGTTAAGCAGCCATTAAAGCACTGAGCTCTCGTGTAATCAGTTCCAAAAATGGCGTGGTAATGCCTAGACAAACTCAATGAGCTAGGAGATAACAATATATCACCTTACTGTTGAATCCAGGACACACTGGAAAACACTGATATGAAATAGCAGATGAACTATCAAAGAGGGAATCAGCGGAATCAGCTCCAATGTAATCTTGGAAGAAATATGTGAACTAAACAAAAAGAAAAGATTTGATCATCGGACATATCTAGTGGGGCTTAAACAATAAAGATTCTTCTGGGTGACTACACCCTATTGGGATCAAAAGTCAAAGTAAAACTACACTATAAGTATAAGAGTTTTAGCTGAGATCCTAACTTGTTGCGTGAATGAGCACCTGAAAAAGCTCAAAATGGAGGAGTAAGAAGAATTTAGATTATGTGGTTTGGAAGAAGAAACCTCCTTAGATGTCCCGCCTAGAGCGGCCGTCTGCCTGAACGACCCTATGACCAATAAACTAGATCCAAATCGCAGCAGGGATTTATATTAACTCTTAATTATCGCTACATCAGGGCTGGACTAGTATGTTTCTAATTCATATTAACAAAATTCGTACAATTATTAACTAAAATTTTCCAGATCAAATTCTGATGGTAAAATTGAAGGTAATTTTGTCACGACACCAATTTGTGCTTTTTGTAATACATTCTTTAAATTTGTAATTAAAGTTTTAATTTGATAAATTAACTCCAATGTTAAAATGTCAATACCTGGAAATGTTATTGTCACTTGGACATCGATAAAAACGGTGCATCCTTTTTTATCGGATAAAAACTTCTCTTCCTCAATATCTAGTAAGCGGACGTCACTTTTACACAATGACAATGAGTCGCAAGTTAATAAAAATAATTATTTTTGTTATTCATCCATATATTCTGTCGTTAATTTATCTTGCCAAAAAACATTCGAGCTTTTCTTTTATCGGATAAATTTCTCTTTAACTCAAAAGTTTTGCCAATCACTAAATTTGCTCGAAAAACTGACATTAGATAAAATCGCTCCACCTTCGGTGTCGCGATTTTATCATGTCAGTTTTTCTCGTAAAATTAGTGATTGGCAAAACTGTTTCGTTGCAAAGAGAAATTTATCCGATAAAAAAAAAGCTCTTGTGTTTTTACTGTTGATAAATTAACTCCAATGAAAATTCATATACCTGGAAATGTTATTGTCACTTTGACATCGATAAAAACGGTGCATCCTTTTTTATCGGATAAAAACTTCTCTTCCTCAATATCTAGTAAGCGGACGTCACTTTTACACAATGACAATGAGTCGCAAGTTTGGTTTCTTATAATTTCACAGCAATTAAGTGTTGGCAAAACTGCAAAAACTGTCAATTAGTCTGTCAGATTTTTGAATTTCAAACATATAGTGCTTTCACAAAACAGTCTAACCTATAGAAGTGAAAGTCTAATAGGATTACCTAGAATGAAAAAATAAGGTGTCATAACCATCCACCTGAAGCGCTAGTTGCAATTGAGCTGTCGAAATAGGCAAGGCAGCTGAGGCCGAAAAACAGACTAATAGAAGAAGAATTTCAGCGATCGCAGTGGATGGGTTTAGAACTATTTCATAGAGCTTTTTTTTAATGGAAGTTTGTTTTTTTTCTTATTTTTTGGGCATCAAACCACAATAATATTTTTATTTCGACATTATTGTGGTTTGATTCCCAAAAAATGAGAGAAATAAAGAATAAGTAATGCCACAAGGAACTTAGAGGAAGTTTGTTTATTTGAATTACTAATGCCCGATTTCACTAACCATTTCCTAGTCAGGTAATACCTAAAACGAATTTAGGAATTCCTAAATGCAATTTACATTTAACCACGCGCTAAGTAATACCTAAGAGTGATAATATTATTACGTATTTCCCATTACTTTTTGATCAATCCTGAGAGGATTGTAGGAACAGCTTTGCTAGTGAGGCCCATTTTTGTCCCAATAACAATATATTGTGGTTCAAAAGGTCTGTTGCAAACTTTGTAGGATTTATAAATCTGTTCGGCGCTTAATTCCTTCAGTTTTGGATTGCGAATAAAGGCAACCCATTCATTCAACAACAAAGGGTCATGTTTGGGAAACCTATGTCGTTTTGATGTAATGTCTGTACACCCAAGAACGCAACACTTCACTCCAACCATTATATAAAGTTATTACAACATTATGAATGATCACACTTGATAACAACAACAACAACTATATGACAGCTATGATGAATTTTAAAATCTTTTCTTCTTTTCGTGCTAAAGGCCTTACCTGCCAGGCCTGTTTCGACAACTCAATTGCAACTAGCGCTTCAGGTGGATGGGTTTGAAACCTCATTTTTGTATTCTAGGTCATCCTATAAACTTTCACTTCTATAGGTTATACTGTTTTGTGGTGCTTTTATTGTTCATCCATATATTCAGTCGTTAATTTATCTTGCCAAGAAACACTCGAGCTTTTCTTTTATCAGATAAATTTCTCTTTAACTCAAAGTTTTGCCAATCACTAAATTTGCTCGAAAAACTGACATTAGATAAAATCAGTGATTGGCAAAAATGTTTCGTTGCAAAGAGAAATTTATCCGATAAAAAAAAAGCTCTTGTGTTTTTACTGTTGATAAAACGTTCACTAGCTCTTAAAAATATTTGAAACGTGTTGTTCAGTTTGTCTGTACATTATTATAATAATAAACACATAATAAAATTTTAAATTTGTTTAAAATTAACTGCTTGGTTTCTCGTGCCGGCGAGAGTATATTTACAATTGAAAAGAAAATGAAAACTAGGACAACATAGGAATGAAAACTCTGCTATGACGAATACTACACCAGGACGCTCCTATTACGTTAGTGATAGCACAGTATATTTTTCAAACTGTTTGTACGCAACTTGAATATTCTTCAACTTTCAAATCCAAAATAAGTTTACTTTTGGTGTCGTGATTAAAATGTAGTATCCTTAGTACGTCTCTGGCTAGTTACCTACGAGTTAACAAATTTTTACAGTTTCCTGCTGCGATTTAGGTCGAGTTTATTGGTCATAGGGTCGTTCAGGCAGACGGCCACATTAGACGGGGCTCTAACCGAAACATCCATACACATACTGTCGATTTTCACAGCAATTCAGAATCCTAAGGCACAGGAGATTACCAGATAGAAGACTTATTGGCTTGGATTGTATTATCAATTATTGTTATTAATGAAGAACTTACTTATTTGTTTTTACTTATGTATTATTGTAGAGATTTTTCAGGATACCTCACTATGAGTTTTAATTTCAACTACACAACAGTTTTAAATAATTAATTTCCACTAAAATCCATTGTTTTTTGTAGGTGAAAGGTGAAGAATGTGTTATTACACCCCCTAAAAAGTATGTCTATATGTACACATCTGGTTCAGTAAAAGTATATAAGGTTAAAAAAAACTTTATATAACTAGGGTTTAATATTAATAAAAGTAACATGATATAATTGAATAAAAATATAAAATGTAAGCAGGTTATGTTTAGTGGATAAATAATACTTAATCAAACTTTTAAAAAAATCTCATTTCCTCAATTCAACTACCAAAACTACAATTAAAATAATGGCGCACACCACTGCAATCCCAGCAAGTATAAACAACTTTCTTCTATGTTTATTTTGATAATTGCTTGCTACTTTCAGTTGGTTAGTGCCTTCTTCTACATTCCCAACTGTATGATCAATACTGTTTTGAATGGTATCTGCAACAAAATAATTCAATGCTGAACAGTCACTCATGAAGTATATTTTTACCTATGGAATCAGCCTGTTGGTGGACCATAGATGCCAGTTCTCCGAAAATCTGATTAACATCAAGAATATCTGATTCTATTTGTTGTATTCTGCTTTCTCTTTCTAATAGCATGTCTTGTTCAAATGCCAATTCTCTTGTTTTTTGGATCTGGATTTGTTTATCCATGTCTTCGTTTTCATCTGCAGCAGCATCTTCCAAACTATCAGATGGAATCAATAGATGAGATTTTTGTTTGAGGGCAACTTTCTGAAATTTTGAACTCTCCTATTACACATGCTCTTATTACATAGGTACATTCAAAAAAAATTTCCATAACAAAAATAACATTTTATTTGTGTAATCAAATGCAAATTATAAGTTATAGAAAGATTATGAGTCATTTAATGTTATTCATGAGACTTTGACCCGTTTGGTTGTTAATTGTTAAGAATATAATATATATAATTACCTCTTGCAAACTATAATATCTTTTTATTGCAGCCTTGAAAGTTTCTTCCAGTCTATCCAATTGGAGCCGTCTTTGTTTGTCTTTTTTAGCAACAAGCATCAATTTCTTGAACTCTTTTGTGCTAGCGGACGCTATTTGGTTTGTACTTAGCTGTGTAACGTGCCTGAAACAGATAAAGGCAATTCAAGAATTTTTAGGATGAGGATTATTCACATTTTACGTACACTTGATTACGTATCCCATGGTTGTCTTTATTAGTACCAATTACTTTTAAAGCTCTTTCAAGAGCATTTATACTGGAGTTTATCGTATGTATGTTAGTTGCTATACTGTCTGAAATGCTATTGAATTCAACTGCATGTACATCACTGAAACTAACTTGAGGTGCTGGAGCTATCGCACCGTACGTTGGAGGAGGCTTACGATTCATATCTGACACTTGTTTTAATTTATATTGAACTAACAAGAACAATGGGTGTACATGAAGATATCACCATATTATCGAGAACATCACCTCAGCTGTTCTTTATTTTGATATATACTGTACTGTCACCTGTCACACCACTGACATTTGTTATTATTGACAGTTCTTCTTCTATATATACATAAAATAATACTCAACTAAACATGCTACTAGGAACCTAAGCTTTTAAATATCTTTTTATAAGTACCTGTTAATTTATTTATGAGGTTTAAAGGGTGACAGTAGATCACCTTTATACTGAAATAGTAACCAGTATAGAATTCACATTCCAACATTGGAATTTTGTTGAATATACTTATGGTCGCGTGCTTATCATTATCCAGCAAAGACGTGTTAAGAAGAAGAAGACCAATATTTACTGCTAACTTCGTAATAGTATCAGTAATCATCAGGAAGGGTGACATGTATAATATGGAGTCTTGATACTCAATCCCAGAAAACAGTTTTATTTGTCTTATGTGATAGAATTAGGTAATGTTTTGTACCTAGAGTCATGGATTTTGGACAAATATTACATACTGCGCAAAGGAATGAAAAATCGAAAGATCAAAAGGTAAATTAGTATTCCCATATCAAGACCTAATTATTATATTCCATATTTGTAAAATTTTGTAATTAATATCTTTAATTTTGCCTTTTTAAAAAGGTGAGGTACTATAGTACTAAGTTCGAACCTCCAAAAAAAGAAAAGAAGTCGTCTAGTCAACTTTCAGAAAATATAAGGAAATTCTTAGCTAAAAAGGATGCTGAAGAAAAACAAAAATCGGATGAAGCACGGAAAAAGAGAGATGAATTACTTGCTTTACGATCCCAGGTTGGTAAATAATATATCACAAACATATACTAATATTTTGAATTATATCAAATTTCAGGTAGTTTATGTACCTATGTTTTTCCACCTAAAAGTTATATTCCCCATTTTCACTCAATTTCCACCATTAACGTTCACATGATAGATGCTTATGGCTTTTCCCAAACTCTCAGAGTGTTTGGTTACTGACCTGTGCACTTCTATTTTAGTCTCTTTTGAAACATTATAAACTTTCAGGATAAAAAAGCATCTAAAAGAGTGAATGTCATGCTTAAAAGGACCAAATCTGCAAACCAGTCTGTTATTGAAGATGCAGTAGACAATGACAATACTGCTGTTACACTTGCTGGACCAATGCAACCAGATGAAGATGATTATGGTTATGTGTCTCAAGAAGCTTCTGAATACTATAACAAGATGATGGAAAAGTATAGTAAAATGCCCGATGAACCAAAATTTGATATGACTAAAAAGAAAGTTAGTACAAACTTGGGAAATACTAAAGATAGAGTTAAAGCTGCATTAGACAGAGAGGAAGAAGAGGCTAGGTTACCACATAAAAGGAAAAGGAAGCATAAAAAGAATGAAGAGGATGAGGAAGGTGTAAGTTATGATGCACCTGATAGAACAACAGGAGATAAGAATGGCTTAGAAAAATCTGACAAAGAAAAAATGCCACCACCACCAAAACCCAAACCTAAACCAGCCCCGCCACCAATTAACTTTGCAGGTTAGTTTACAAGTACATTATTTAGTATCGATGTTACTGATTAATGCTAAAACTTATATGAATTTTCTATATTTTTGATAGAGTTATTGAAGATTGCCGAAAAGAAACAGTTTGAACCAGTCATTATAGAAAAGCAGGAAAAAAAGGAAGAAGAACGACTATTAACAAAAAAAACAAAGAATGGAATTGGAAAAAGAACGTGAACTACAAATGAGAAGGGAAGAAAGAAGAAAACAACTTAACTCATCTAGTAGAATACCAAAAATGGGAGATAGAGTAAAACAAGGTTCTTCTACCACAAACTCTAGTACTAAAAGTTATGAGAAACCTTCAGACAAACCAAAAGTAGTTAAAGCTTGTAATGATTCCGGTAAAACAAGTAACACTACTAGTAAGGAACAAGTTATCAAAGAAAAATCTGTAGCTAAAAGTTCATTAAATTCCATTAAAAAGAAGAAAGAAATGGAAGATACATTTCCCGAAGAGTCAAGACCTGGAAGAAAATATCTACCAGGTACTAACATGGTTGAATTAGTGAATTTTTAATCATTTAACACATTTTATGTTATTCCAGGTGATGTTAGGTACAAACCCGAACAAAATACAAAACCACCACCTCAAAGATCATCAAATCATAAACAACCAGAAACGAAAGCTTCACAAAATGAAAGCTTCAGTAAAAAGCCACTATCAAACATTTCACAACAGTATCAAACAAAAAAATCTAGTGATACGAAGTTTTCAAGTGTGCCACAGAAAAAGTCTTCAATGGAAGCACAACCAAAAAGATTTCCACCAGAAGATGTTAGACGGAAAGTACCGCAGAAACTACCTCCAAAACAATTTCCTCCTCCTGATGTTAGGAGAAGTAATTCAAAGATGGTTCCTACTAAACGTAAGTTGTCATACACTTTTGTTAAGTTAATATGTACCAACATTGATAAATATGAGCTTGTTATATTGAGCTTGAATTTATTATGTAGCTAGATTCTTTTTATTGTTCAGAAATGTCTTCAATGTGTTTACAGGGTGATAAATTTTGGGCACACAAAAGTTAATGTTTAAAAAAAAATAAATACACTCTATTGCTTGAAAATGCTAAACAAAACAACTACATTGAACAAATTACTACTTCAAACTATAAATCCAAAACAATATGGCAAATAATAAATAATGAAGCAGGTTGACATGAAGATAACAACTGTGAGAAATTGGAGATTGATCTAGATTTGTTCAATGATTATTTTGTAAATCATTCAAATACTATTGTTCAGGGTATCACAAATAATAGTCAAGTTGCTGATATTCCTAATAATCAGCATTCTCTATTTTTTGTGCCCCTAACTGTTGATGACATTTTAAGAAACCTAAAATCAAAGAAGTCCCATGACGTGTACCATATTACCACGAGTTTTTTAAAATGTTGTGCTCCAAATTTTGTTGTCCCTATTACAGAGATGTTATAAATATTTGCTTAGTTGGAGGTGTATTTTCAGATGTAATTAAAATAGCCAAAGTTATCCCATTTTATAAAAAAGGAAATAATTTACTGCCTGAAAATTATCGACAAATTCACATCTTACCTAGTTTCTCCAAAATACTGGAAAGTGTAATAGCAAAACAATTGGTAACGTTCCTTAATCAATTTAATTTATTTTCTGCTAAACAATACGGGTTTCGACAAGGTAGAAATACTACAAAGGCTATATTAGCATTGATAAATAACATTCAAGAAGCTTTTGAAAATAGGTCACAATGTGTCACTATATTTACAGATCTTTCAAAAGCTTTTGATTGTGTAAGTCATACTCGCTTGATTGAAAAACTTGAAAGATATGGAATCAGAGGAGTTGCTAGTGATATAGTTGTATGTTACTTACAAAATAGACCACAAATATAGTAGCACACCAACAATAAAAAGAGGTGTCCCACAAGGATCTATATTAGGTCCCCTACCATTTATAATATACACCAATGATCTACCTTCGTACGCGAATACTGTAAATAATGATCTACTAACCACTATGTATGCAGATGATACTAACTTTTCGTATCACTGCAAAAATATATCTGATATAACTGAAAGCACATCAAAAATCCTAACTAAAGCTAACATTTGGTTTGATAGCAATGAATTATACCTCAACGAAAGTAAAACTGAAACTTGCGTGTTCAGCTTAAATCACACAAACAATGCAATAGAAGATAAATTACTTTCTTGGGAATACATCTAGACACACGACTTTCATGGAGCCCCCACATAGATAACCTTTGTGGTGGGCTAGCTAGAACTGTATATGCCCTACGTAGAATATCAAATATAGTTAACACTAACAGCTGCAATAACTGCTTATTATGGACTTTTTCATTCTAAACTTCTGTATGGTATTCTAGTGTGGGGCAATGCCAGTCACGGCTTGCTACAAAGGGTATTTGTCTTACAAAAAGCAGCTGTACGCTTCATTATACAAGCAAAATATCATGAACCTTGTAAAGAGATATTTAAACAGCTTCAATCTTTAAGTTTATTCTCCTTAATTGTAAATGAAAATTTAAATTATGTGAAAAATAATATAAATCACTTCACAAGTCATGCAGACACACATAATTATGATACTAGGGGAAAACATCAAATTGTCCCAACAAGAGTAAGAATAAACAAGTACCAGGCTCTAGGTATTCGATTCTTTAATGCACTCTCTGAAGAAATTCAAAACTTGCCTACAAAAATATTTAAAACCAAAATAAAAAGTATGTTGAAGGATATGTGTCTATACAATATTAACGACTATTTTGAAGAAGTTAAACATATCACCTAAGTATAAATTTTGGAAAATATGTATGTGCATTATTTAAAATGTTAAAACTTAACTGTGAATTGTTGGTGTTGAATGTTTAATTTTTTTATATATATTT
>CAJUYH010004528.1:0-26816 GCA_910591685.1 Galerucella tenella
ACTAATCGGTGCACAATATTTTTGGCTAACCTGTCTTTCGCTAACACAAATAGGTTCGAGGGTTTTCCTACACGAGAACATTGTTTGGCCTTGAGACTTATTTATAGACATGGCAAAAGCTAAACGATTTGGAAACTATAACCTTCCGAAGGGCAGCGCATGAATTTAATTTATACTTCAGTCTAAGTAACACGTGATCGTCTATGCTAACACCAAAAATTGAAAAAGTAAAATTCACTGTATTTCGTTTACTACAAAATAAATTTAACCTATACTTCAGCCTCAGCAACATGTGGTGATTATGCTATTAAATTGTAGCTTATATAAAACGTTTGGAAGTTTGACATAGCGCGCCATCTATTGAATACTTACTCAATCCAGTCAACAGATGTCGCCACCTGTTAGAATCGTTTGGAGCTAACAGATAAAGACAAATAATTTGCAATAAAACAATATTGCGATCATAAAATGAGATGTAAGTTATCCTATCTTTCAAGTTGGATCAAACTGCACACGGTGTACAAATTTGATTAAAATCGGTCAAGTAGTTTAGGAGTCCATCGCGGACAAACACGTGACACGTAATTTATATATATTAAGATTATAAGTTATCATTGATTTTTTTCGCAATGTTGCGGCGAAAACACTTGTCATTAGATGCAAAGCAAAGCAAAGATATTATTATTTGTGGAAAATAAAGTGGAAGAAAAAAAACGTAGTGATTTTCAATCTCATTGACTGGACAATGGCCAACAGGATATAAGAGGAAGAAGAATATATTCCCAGACTGTTCCTACATTAGAAAATCTAAAAAGGAAGCTATAAATATTAGCCGGGCCGCTCTCCATAGAGTTATTGGTAAAATGGAATTCACATTTCGTAAAATTGATAAAAAAACATGTGGTAATGAAGAAGAACAATATCTTGAGAAGAACGATATCTTTTCTTCGCACGTTATATTGGACCAATAGCTTATCTATATTGGGTTCTTGAAAATTTATAATTTATGTGTCTGAATTTTGAATGCCAATGTTTATAAATCTTTATATAGGAATGTTAAAAAATATATTACTACATTAGTATAAATATTTTCAGTTATAGGTAGAAAAAAGTAATTGCCATTCAAAAGTTAAAGGGAGATAAGGGACTTAATACCACACTGCACAATCTTTTTTCGAAATATAAATCATTCTATAAACTTTCCGGTTTCTAAGAAACAATTCATCCAAGTTGGCTAGTTTTTGAATATTTAAAAAAACAAACCCAATTTCGACATACATTGAATGCAGTTTATCTCACTAAGAACGCGTGTTGTATCAAACACTTGAACCCGGTTTAATGATAACTGGGCCCTTAAAATGACATTAACTATAGGACATAATATTTGCTTGCTCTAGTAATAAACAACTAACATTTACAATTTTTTTTTGGAATAATTCTGTAAATAATTTACTGTTTGTATAAACACTAACATCACCCAAGTGAATAATATACCTTCAGAATAATATTTTATTAATATGACCATTTACAGAAGATGATGAACCTAAGGACGGAGCTTCTCATCTACTAGTTTGGCAACTACTAACTGATATTCCTGGGAATCCTATAGGGTAGGTTCAGATGGTAAAAGACTTTTTTTATTTGAAAACAAAATTATAAAAAACATATTTTGTTTCTTTTTGTTCACACAAACTGTTTGTTATTGAAAGAATCACATGTAGTTTAATGAAATCTCCAATTACTTAGTAAAACATGTGGTAAAACGTGATGACATAAACACGGGAAGTAGTATCAAAAATGTCTGCCTGAGCTTATACAGGGTGTCCCAGGAGTTCGTACGAAAAACTTGGGAGGTGATAGAAAGGCTTTAATGATGGTATTTCATATAAAATTTTTTCTTTACGCACTTCGTTAACGAACTATAGGGCTCTAAAGTTGGGAATGAAAAATGGTTTTTTATTTACAATTATTAAATAGCTGATTGGAAATTAGTAATATTTCAACTGTTAATAAACACCATAATTGCACACATTTTGGCGTGATATACAAGTCTACAACATACTAGTGAACTCAGGTACCGACTAAGTTAAATGGTGGATGCGCTATTTTTTTGGTAAGTGAAAGTTTTTTCAGTTTTAAATGCAACAATTGGCTTTTGTGAACATTTTTAGAGATATCAAGTCCTTTTTTTATTTTCATTTTCAGTCGCATCAACCTCTAGGGTTATTAGCGACAATATAATTATTCTAGATTACAATTTGGATAAAATATTTATGTCTTTGAGATAGGTTATTAAATTTTGGACATTACAATTTACACCGAGTATTACATCTAATTTATTGCTAATATTTTTTTTTATCCTTGCTTGATTGAAAATTGGGCATTCTACTAGGATGTGTTTTACAGTTAATTGGCAATTACATAGTTCATACTGTGGAGGTTCAGTTTTTTTAATAATATAACTATGAGTGATGTTGGTATGGCCTAATCGGAGTCTTGATAATATTACTTGTGATGCTCTATCAAGATTTGTATAGGGCCAAGGTTTTAGTGTTGTTTTAACATTGCGTAACTTTGATTGTGATACATGCCACTCATTTTGCCACAACTGTTGCACTTTTAACTTCACGTTAATCACGTTAATCAAGTCCTCTTGTGACATCTCGATAACATTAACGGTTTAGGAGATACGGGCAATTTTATGTCGCACTGCACACCTATTGGCGCATTCACATTTATTTTGAATGTACGATTACAGGAAACATCCTGTATTATTAGCAAATTATTAAGAAATTGGTGTAATTTTTTTAAACCGTTTTGATTTTTTTTATGTTAATTACTTGGTTACTCGTTTTTTCTAATCTGCTAATGTAATGTAGCTATTGATTTTTCAGGGTTTTGTTGATATTTTTACTTTTATTAAAGTAATGTTCGTTTTCAATAAAGTTCTTTATAGTTAAACAAAGTAAAAGTTTATATTTATAAATGTAGACTGCACCAATTTATTAATAATTTGCTTATAATACAGGAAGCTTCCTGTAATCGTACATTCAAAATAAATCTGAATGCGCCAATAGGTGTGCAGTGCGACATAAAATTGTCCGTATCTCTTAAACCGTTAATGTTATCGAGATGTCACAAGAGGACTTGATATCTCTAAAAATGTTCACAAAATCCAATATTTGCATTTATAACTGAAAAAAGTTTAACTTACCAAAAAAAATGGCCCATCCGCCATTTAACTTAGTCGGTACCTGAGTTCACAAGTATGTTGTAGACTTGTATATCACGCCAAAATGTGTGCAATTATGGTGTTCACTAACGGTTAAAATATTACTAATTTCCAATCAGAAATTTGATAATTGTAAATAAAAAACCATTTTTCATTCCCAACTTTAGAGCCCTATAGTTCGAAGTGCGTTAAAGAAAAAATTTTATATGAAATACCATCATTATTTTTAGCCTTTCTATCACCTCCCAAGTTTTTGGTACGAACTCCTGGGACACCCTTTATACAGTGTGAAATGAAGGTAGCAACCAATTAAACACTGACTAATACTGAGGGAAAATACAATTTTACAATGATTTGTCATTGGGAAATTATCATTAATATACTTATGGTGAAATCAATACTGCTTTTAATGAAATCGAATAAAAACGAAACGAAAATATTGTTGTATTTGCTACTTATTCATTTTTTAATATATTTAATGCTTAGAATAGGGGAGCTTAAGCAGTTTTTGCGTTGCATATGCTTCAATGTCTACCTTGGCTTATCTATTTTCTCGAATCGATGCTAAAAAATCTGGTTCTAAAATATTATTTACGTTCAGTTAGAGCTCAATTTCTATTGAAATGAGTTCTTGAAAATTATATAAGTTATACAGTGTGGAAACCACTTATGGAATAAAATTATTTATGTTATTATTTGAGAAAATTATAAAAAATGCCGAGACACGTCAACTTCTGCACAAAAGTTAATTTTGTAGGGATGAAGTTTTTCTTTATAAAGACATCTTAGAACAGTTGTATGACTAACATTATATATTTTCACGGGCAATTTGACGTGTAGGTACTTGAAGTTGGATTCTCTTTGACACTTAACAAAATATCCACTTTCACATCATCTTCAACGAAGTGTGGTTTTCTTTTCAATGGTTTGACATATCCAAGTTCTCTGAATTTTGCATGAATTTTAGACACAGTACTTTGTAAAATATTAGGCATTTCGGGATACTTGTGATTAAATAAGTTTGCCACTTCAACTTGACTTCTGCAGTTATCCCCGTACCCGATCATCATTAAAATCTCAATTCGGTGAGTCTCAGTTAAATATTTCATTGTTATGTCGACAAGGAAAGAGTGTTTGACAAAGATTTTACTTTTTCAGTATAAACTGTCAACACATCAACAACTGACAGAATAGAAAACAATCCACATTATTTACCGATTTTGTCAAATTGTTGGCGTTTTTAGGCAATTTTTAGGTATTTATGATAAAATTCATGGGCGTAGCAGGTTTTGTTTAAATACAAATACGTCTAATAATTAGTTAGTTTAGATTTTTGATAAATCCATATTTAGCTAATTTAAAAAAGTATCAATATTTCAAGTGTAATAAATTATTAATTTTAAAATTTCACCCTGTATAATTCATAATTGACCATACATTATATCTCTGATTATATAAGTATATTACCTCAGAAATGATGAAAGTCGAGTTAAATAGAAAAACACAGTTTTAAATTTGTCACTGACACAAAATTTAATTAAACAAATAAAGTACGAATTTGCGGTAATTACGTTGACTTGCATATAATACAAAAGCAATGCAAAACGAATTATTTTACTCGTTGCGACAATTACAATTTTTTCCGCCAGAGGTCTCATTTTCGTGATTGCCCAATAGCGAACTCAAGCAAGAGCACATTTGTTTTGGAAAATAACTTAGTTTTTGAATGTAATGGAAAATGGTCCAATTGCTAGCTTACTTCCGTTTTAAAGTATATTAGAGTGAATGTATGCATTATTTAGTTTTTTTGTTTACTTCTCAAGTGGATTTGACTGTTTTTTCTCTAATTTTTTTGGGAATCAAACCACAATAATGTTTTTTATTTTTTATTTCGACGTTTCAGTAGCGTTCCAGCTACCGTTGTCAAGATTAACTAGTAATAAAATAATTTTTGGTCCCTATCTGACACAACGAAAAAAATATGACAACTAGACAATTAATAATATTTTGAAGTTTAGGACTACAAAACTTTGCTGTCAAATTTTATTAAAGTCCATTCGTAGATCACATCTCTGGTAAAATGTGAAATGAGATTTTATTTTATGACATTCTAACGATATGATAGTCTACTGGAAATGGAATCCAGTGAAGTGCACGTTCCAGGAACGGTTTTTATTGGGATAGCGCTTTTTTTCGCTTATTTTGAAAATGTTGTTAATAAAACTCGTTTGTTGTTATTTTTTTGTGCATGATTATTTTTGTTTTCAAAATATGTATAACTCAGTTTTGTGATTTTGTGTATTGAAGTGTGTATCGATTAACAACTATTCCAATGATAAATCATAAGAAAACCTGGATAAAAACTTATAATGCTATCCTGATAACGCAGGTAATTGATTATTGGAAATTTCTCTTTCTAACATTGGTAACCAAATTTGACTACATTCGGCTGAAATACTAGCTACACATTTATCTGCATTTAGTTGTATTAAAGCACCTTTTTTGATTTTTCGTCTTTTATTATTGAGCTAAAAAATAAAAAACGTTATTGTGGTTTGATTCCCAAAATAATAAGAGAAAAAATAATATGTATGTTTAATTTTCTATTTTTAATCTTAGTTATTTATTTTTAATGAATTTAATTAAAACCGGCCATGTTTCAATGTTGTCATAACAACATATTATATTATGTCATCAGAGAATGTAATATCAAGAAAAAATTCAATAAACTATTGTACTTCAATTTCTCAATTATTCAATAAGAACACAAATCAAATATCTATTCTATTCCAAGCCAATTAATTATACAATGTAATGCCACAAGAAACTTACAGAAGATATTATTAACATGTACAGTTTCATTTACTTACATTATTCAATAGCCTGTTGATCCTCAAATTGTTTTTTGGACGTACCGTAAGCAAAACGAAGTGAAGAATTGAAGCAAAAAAGAGGAATGTGCCATAAACATGAAATACAGAATGAGCGCTTCACAGAAATATGCCGTCCAGAAACAAAAATAGTAGTTTACCTAACAAGTGCGGAAAGTGATACTTTTCCGCACGCCATTGCAGATGGCCGAACGACGCTTTAGCGAGTTCGGCCAGCAATCGCGTGCGGAAAAGTCACTTTACGCACGTGTTAGGTACACTATTTTTTCTACTAGCATGCGGATAAAAGCCCAAAAGTTAACATAAAGAAACATTTCCTATTAAAAACATATCAACAAATTAATTATTATTATTTTACATTCATTTGATGAGGCTTATACCAGGGCCATTAAAAAATGATTGAAAAATAAGTTGTTTTTTTATTGAAAATTATAGCAAAATTATAATAAATTTCTTAATTTTTCAGTCATTGGGTAAACTTGGATATACAAAATACATATTTTGAATATTCAAATGTCAGTATATTCCTCAAATGTCAATAAATTTACTTTCCGCACGTTAGTAGAAAAAACCTTTTTCGGTCAGATTAAGAGAACCCACCAACATTTTTGTCAGATTAAGAAACTATGCTTTGAGGATACCGAGATAAACCTCCCCTATGAAAATCTGACGCGCTCGAGTATTTCAAACGAACTTTTTTTTGCATTTTCCAAAATTTTACTGTTATTGACTTATTTCGATCACCGTTGACCGTTTCGGTCTGTATTTACGTGGAAATGAGAGTTATTGGATGGAATAACGTCGAATTGTGTGGAGGACTGTTTTAAGCGTTCGTTCGCGTTTTGGTCTGCATTTGACTGAAATAGAATGGAAAATGGTCCAATTGCAAGCTAACTATCATTTTCAATTATATTCGAGTGAATTTGTGCATTATTTAGTATTCTTGTGTGCATTTTAAGTGGAATTGAGGGTTTTTAATTTGTTTGTAGGTAGCGGTTTTTTTATTTTATTCAGTTTATTAGTGAATGGTCTTTGTTCATTGATTTTTAAAGTCTCTGTAAGGCATTATAATAGTATTATACTATTACCGTTGACATCTATACTTAAAAACTGATGTATCTTGAATTTAAATTATTTTTTAGTCAAAAGTGTATGTTTGTAGGTATGTTTTTTGAAATTATTTAAATACAAATTTTTTTTATAACAGGTGATGAGATGGAGGAAAGTATGATAAGTAATGCCGAAGTGGGCATATCAGATGAAGTGCAACCTGGAAACAATTGCGCCAAATCTAACGATTTAAGTCACCTAATAGTGTGGCAAGTATCGTCGACTTGAATCCAATTGGTGCTCAGGATCAAACTCCAGATATTCAATTTTTTTCAAATATGTGATAGTAATTTAGTTTTTTGCATTGTCTTTTCTTATTAGAAAACATTTTTAGAATATTTAGGGAAATAAGTTGAAGCTGTTTTGCTTACCACTATGAGATTGCTTACATTTTTTCGGTAGTATTTGATGCACATTTTTTAGATTTAGGACAAGCAAAAAACTAACTTGCTATAATAAAAAGTGATCCTTATATTTTCTATTAATTTTTATATAGCATCCTCGAATCGATATATCAAAATAGGAAGATATTTATTGAAGAATACATCAAAATGGAATTATGAAAAACATTAAAATTAGTTCAATTCATGTATCATATGAAGCGATTTAATAGTTTGTGGTATGGGTCATCTATGTCAAATCGACGTCCATAAAATTAGCCTCAACCACCCAGCCCAATCAGATCTAAAATACCTAAAAATTTAGTGCTTTTTATGTGCTAATTAGTTGCCCTAATCGGAAATTTGTTGCTCATATAGCAACCGAGAAAATGATGAGTTAGCCTTGTCATATAATATCACACAGTAAAATCATACAAAAACACCCCAAGAATTAGTTGATAATTAGTTGCTCCATGAACAATGTTCAGAACAATTAGATAATAGAGGAAAAGTGACTTATGATCAACCAATTTTTTCGAAGAGACTCAAAAATGTCTGAAATGGCCGTGAAAAATTAGTTGCTAATTAGTTGCTCCGTGGACAATGATCAGAGCAATTAAATAATAGAAGAAAAGTGAATTTTGATCGATTAATTTTCCCGGAGAGACTCAACAACGTCTGAAATGGCCGTGAAAAATTAGTTGCTAATTAGTTGCTCCGTGGACAATGATCAGAGCAATTGAATAATAGAAGAAAAGTGACTTTTGATCGATTCATTTTTCCGGATAGACTCAAAAACGTCTGACATGGCCTTGAAAAATTAGTTGCTCCATAAACAATGATCAGAGCAATTAAATAATTGAAGAAAAGTGAATTTTAAATATTTTGATTTCCTAAATACGCTCAAAAAGGTCTGAGATGGCATTGAAAAATTAGTTGCTAATTAGTTGCTCCATAAACAATGATCACAGCAGACCGGTGTACAGAAAACAGAAGTCAATACCGAGGGAAGCGAAGTTAAAGAACGATGAAAAATTGCAACTTTTAGGTATCGTTCACTTTTATGTGCCGGTGACGTCCAGATCATCGGATGGCGACAAAGTCAAAGATATGTCAACTCCAAGACATTATGTGGCAATTAGCTTAAGAAGCGATAACCAATGGGTTATGTACGATGATATGTGCGATAACCAAAAAAATATTAAAAACCATTTTAATGCTAATATCGCAGCAATATTTTATGTAAAATTAAACAATAAAAAAAAGTAGCATTCAATTTAAAAGAATTATGTTTATTGTGCCTTTGTATTCCAAAAAGTCCAAGTTTTACAAATAGCAACCAATTTTTCACGGCCATCTCATACATTTTTGAGTCTATTTAGGAAATCGAGATATTGAAAACTCACTTTTCTTCTATTATTTAATTGCTCTGATCATTATCCATGGAGCAACTAATCTTTCACGGCCATCTCAAACGTATTTGAGTCTCTCCGGAAAAATTGATCGATCAAAAGTCACTTTTTTGTCACTTGTCATATAACATCACACGGTGAAACCATACAAAAACACCCCAAGAATTAGTTGCTAATTAGTTGCTCCATAAACAATGATCAGAGCAATTAAATAATAGAAGAAAAGTGAATTTTGATCGATTAATTTTTCCGGAGAGACTCAAAAACGTCTGAGATGGCCGTGAAAATATAGGTGCTAATTAGTTGCTCCATAAACAATGATCAGAGCAATTAAATAACAGAAAAAATTAGTTATGTAACAGTCACGTTTCTGCTATTATTTAATTGCTCTGATCATTATCCATGGAGCAACTAATCTTTCAAAGCCATCTCAAACGTTTTTGAGTCTCTCCGGAAAAATTGATCGATCAAAAGTCACTTTTTTGTCACTTGTCATATAATATCACACGGTAAAATCATACAAAAACACCCCAAGAATTAGTTGCTAATTAGTTGCTCCATAAACAATAATCAGAGCAATTAAGACTCAAAAACGTCTGAGATGGCCGTGAAAAATTGGTTGCTAATTAGTTGCTCCATAAAAAATGATCAGAGCAATTAAATAACAGAAAAAATTAGTTATGTAACAGTCACTTTTCTGCTATTATTTAATTGCTCTGATCATTGTTTATGGAGCAACTAATTAGCAACTAATTTTTCACGGCCATCTCAGACGTTTTTGAGTGTCTCCGGAAAAATTAATCGATTAAAATTCACTTTTCTTCTATTATATAATTGTTCTGATCATTGTTTATGGAGCAACTAAATCTTGGGCTGTTTTTGTATGTTAGCATTGTCATCATTTTCTCGGTTGCTATATGAGCAACAAATTTCCGATTGGGGCAACTAATTAGCACATAAAAAGCACTAAATTTGTTGGTATTTTAAATCTGATTGGGCTCGGTTGTTGAGGCTACTTTTATGGACGTGTCAAATCGACCAATATTTGGAATCGACACTTTCGATTTGGATGAGATTTTTTTTATTCAATTTTATTTATTATATTATTTTATTCAAAAAATTGCTTTAAAAGTTTTTCAAAATTTTAGTTGTATATCTCATAAACCACTATATTTAGGAAAAGGGGCCAAAATTTATTTTAAAGAGTATACTTGGGTCTACTGAAAAAATACCAAAAAATATTGAATTTAAAAAATTATTCAAATTCGTAAAAATTTATTTTGAAATTTTTTTCACTCAAATTTTTTTGTCATGCCTCCAATCGATGTTTCAGATTGTTTTTTTTCAAGTTACGAATTTTTTAATAAAAAATATATTTCTCACTCAATTTATTTTGAGTTTTTTTCGTTTTTTTCTTATTTTATTCGTCGTTTTATAAGTATTATTATTTGACCTATTAATGACATTATTGAAGGATTGTTTGTGTATACATATTTTTATTAGAGTATTATAGCGATTCATAATTTAAATTTGTTATGGAGTTGTTTGCTGCTAAAGCAAAGTGGTAAATAAGTTAAAAAAAACTTACCTATGGAACCTAATTTCTAGGATAAAACAAAAATCCATTCTTTTTTTTTGAAGTATCTCACTTCCCATCTACCTCCGTTTCAAAACAAACACCTTAATGTTAGGAAGAAATGAATGAAAATTCAAGGGATTTTGATTTTGGAACTCATTATTTTAATGTGCCTACTTAATCCATTTACTTTTGTAACAAACAACTTCGAAATAAATTTCAATTATGAATTGGACTATAATATATCCTAGTCTTTGATGAATTTAAACACAAACAATCCTTAAGTATTAGGTCAAAGATTACAGAATAAAAATATAAGATGTTTCACTCCAGGGCGGTTTGATTCAAGTTGCTGTCCCAAACGGACGCCGCTCTCATAAATTATGTTTACGACTCGCTTTTGTTGTCAATAACGAAATCGGTAGATACCAGATAAGTTCGAAAAGCTTATTTATTTTAAGCTATACAGGGGTAATTAGTGAAATATATATTTAAATTAATAGGATTCTTTATCGCAAAGGTTTATTTTTAAATGTTAATTATTTCGAAAAATATTCGGGATATGAATTTGAATTTGAAAATAAACTGGAACAACCCATCACAGCACAACACACGGGCATTTTAAAACCACTTTTATAATATTATTGTTACTTTTGGAAGACAGGAGACTAAATGAAATAAACAAAATTCTCTGGCCCTTAATCCTAAAGTACTAACACACTTAAACACACTGTCTCACAGTCAGTCAGTATCGAAAGGTTGAGTATAAAATATCTTCCCACTCCCGCGCTCCAAACGTTGGCCAGTAACGTAATTTCAGTACACATCAGCAAAGATTTTCTTGCGTAATGTTCTTGTTTATATAATATCATTATAAAAATAACTTGTTTTAATTTTTCTCCGCAATTTTGTATTAGCAAATATTATAAAATATTTAGTGTTTAAGCTTTGCTATTAAAGAGAAAAATATTATTATGATTTTTTGCTCATTTCAACAATTAATTAATAAATTTAAAAAATCTATACAACATAAATATAAAATACGAACAACCAATTATAAACACCGTTATAAAATAACAGCGCTCGACGGGCGACGTCCCGTATAATATGCCAAATTAAATGCAAGTAAGGACGTAGCGACGTACTGTACCATCCAAGTCACCAGCGGCATCGGTGCTTTACGCGATAAATTCCAACTAATGAAACATCTTATATTTTTATTCTGTAATCTTTGGTTGGGTATTATTAAAAATGGGGTAGAACGCCGACTTGATGATGACATACATTTGTATAATAAATATAATGAACAATACTTATAAAACTACGAATATAATAAAAAAACGAAAAAAATCCAAAGGCATCGTCTAAACTACAATCAGACATTGGAAATGTTAAGTAGAAGACAATTGAGGTTTTACAATAATGTACAAAGAAGTAGTTCAGTTATCAGCGCGCTACGATGTTAATTTGAATCCCCAATTGCTATATTTCCATTTTGATAACTTATCTTACTCTTTCAATAATCTCTCTCCTATCATTAAAAATGTAATTTTCCATTTCAAGTGAATAATGAATTAGTCACAACTGCGGTCTCTGATGTATATATAACTTGAAAATTGTAATTTGTAATATTTAGAAATTTTGAAAGTGAATCAGTATCTGCTTTAAAATTTTATATATCATAACCTAAAGTGCAATTGGTAAAGAGGATGCGTATTTATTCAATTTAATTTATATGTTATATATTAAGTAAAATATATTAATTACAATTTGTGTAGAATTTTTTTATCATGTTATGTTTGAATTTATTGTTATTGATTTGTTATTTATGGAATATGTTTGAAAGTTACTCTGTAATTGAATTTTTATTATTATTTAGTTGATTTTTTACTCAAAAATATGCCGATTATGTGCATTGTCCAATCAAATTTCAGTATACAAATTAATTAACTGCTAGAAGAAATATATATATATATATAATCAGAACCTTAATATACCCTAAGGTGTTAAGGTGTTTTCAATTGTGTACAAATTTAGCCCACTCCCGTTTGTTACCAGCCTTTAACTTCGCCTCCTGCCGATTTAGTCCAAGAAATATAAATGTGAATATCTTCACGACTTACAACTTTATATTAAGATGAACGTGTTTGTACATTAATTATATCATGTATGTTAAAACACATACTTTTAATTTCAAGTCATGATTAAATGTTGACAAAAATATATTTTACCTGCTCTTGCTACTACTGCTACTTCCAGATGCAGAACGTTTCTTCTTTTCTCTCGACCTGTCTTTTTTCTTTTCTTTATCAGTTTCGGTTTCTGGTCCAGGTTTAGCCCTGTTTATTGAAAATAGGAGATGAAATATCGAAAACTACAGTGTATTACTGAATAATTCAGATACTAACCACATTAGATTGAGGTTTAAAGAATAGTGTACGTACCTAGTGGTAGTACAAGATGCTTTTTGAAAATAATATAACATACTCACATTTTTGGAAATTCAATATATGAACTAGTTAAATGGAAATTATAGAAACAATTTAATAATAATTAAATCCTATAACTCATCATAAATTTAGCTTCTTTTACTTTGCTTTAGCGTTTCAGTTCTACCAATCTATTAATTATAATGACATATAATGTCATCGGAAATTGTATTTTTTGTTCAGATAATATAAAGTTATGCAGGGTGTACCAATCTGTATGTAAATTGATAGTTTTATTTGCTTCTTCGGCACACTATAATATTGAAAAGTGAACGAGGAAGGACAAAATTATATACAGGGTGTACCAATCTCACGACAAACTTCGGTATATGGGTTATTTCAAGAGATATCAAAAAATGTTATTAACAAAAATAGTAGATGTGTTGAAGGTCCATATTTTGAAATTATATCGAACTATACAGAGTGCGGCATAACTCCGTTACAAACCAAACATATGATTTTTCAAATGGGAACCCCTGTATATATATATATATATATATATGCTCTACAGGCCTTGTAGACCCAGGGCAATTATTTTTCTCCATTCCTCTCTATTCTTAGCTTTCTGTTTCCAATTTCTTATTTTCAGTTTACCTATATCAGACATCACACTTTCAAACCATCTTTTTCTAGGCCGTCCTCTTCTTCTTTTGCCAATAAGAGTCCTGTAAAGAGCCATTTTTGTCATTCTTTCTTTGTTCAATCTTTCTACGTGTCCCAACCATCTTAACCTGTATGTTTTTATTCTCGATGTTATCCTTGCTTCTCCATATAACATGTCTATTTCTTCATTTGTTCTCCTCCATCCTTCAGGTGTTTTTATTCCACCGAAGATTGCTCTCAGAATTTTACGCTCCCAGCGCTCCAGCTTTTCTTCCTGTTTTTTGTTAAAATCCATGTTTCACTTTCGTATGATACAGTGGGTTTTATAATGGTATTATATATTCTTATCTTCATCTTTCTTGAACAGTATTTTGATTTCATCAGTGACTTGAGCATTCCAAATTTTCTGTTGCCTTTCGTGATTCTTGACTGTATTTCTTGTTCTTCGTGGGCATTGCTAGATATTAGTACTCCCAAATAAATAAATTCATGTACCCTTTGGAAACTGTAGTCCATTTCCCTTGTCGTTTTCACCATCAGATTCTCTCCGATACTTCCAGTATCTCCAAGGACCATATATTTTGTTTTTTCTTGGTTAATTTGCAGTCCTAAAATGTTTGCTTGTTCTGCGAGATTTTTTGTAATTTTAGTGAGCTCTTTCTTTGATTTTGCCAATACTGTCAAGTCATCTGCATACGCAATGCACTGATGTTCGTTATTAAATATTGTACCATCTGTTTTTACTTTAGATCTTCTGATAATGGCTTCGAGTGCTAAGTTAAATAAAACAGTTGATAGCGGATCCCCTTGCCTTACACCATTTCCGACCCTGAAGACCGTCGATTTGTACCCATTCCAAGTTATTTTGTTACCAGTGTTCAAAAGAGTCATTTTTGTTAACCTGATCAATTTTCCTGGTACTCCTAACCATTTCATAGCTTCGAAAAGTTGGTCTTTACTAACGGAATCATACGCTTGCTTAAAATCTATAAAGAGAGCATGTAATTCCGTTTTATACTCATAACAGGTCATTTGCATTTCCTTTAAAGTGAAAACCTGGTCTGTTACCAACCTGTTGCTCCTAAACCCTGCTTGGTACTCCCATAGTATATTCTCAGCATATTTATTCAATCGAGCTCTGTATATTATACCGAATTCGTTATACAGATTCCTTCAAAAGATATGGACACGTTTATGTGAAAATCGTAGGTGAATCAACGCTCTGTAGCTTGTTGTACGTTGAAGAAAAAAAATGTATTTTGCCAAACAGAGCTTCGTAACATAATGCAATATCTCCGTATCCTATTGAATTTCAATGATATTGTTTCTTATATACAGGATGAAGGGAAACTCGAACCTGATATTTTCTTTCTTCTTTCAAATGGAACACCATGTATTTTATAGCAAAAATAAAATCTTCCGATTATGTATTTTTAATTTTTGTCAAGCATTCCCTATGCCCAAAGTTTATAAAAACACAGTTATTTTGTAATATTTATTGTAAAATATAACTACTGACCTATTATGTGAAAGCATTAAACGTTGTATGTAACAATAAATCCTAATTAATAATAAATTTTAATGAACAATTTATTCTAAACAAAACTAGCCACCAAAAGTATAATCCCAACCGTAATATTAAACTAAAGGTTCAAAATGTTAACCGTTAACATCAATGCAATGCTGCAGAATAGTTCAAATGATTGACTAACATTTCTCAGCATATCAACGTTAGTAGTTAGTAGTTCATGTCATCTATGTTATATACGGAATATTGTTGACGTTTGAGTTACACCGATGTCATATTACAAGATGATAACAACTTCTCTATTTTCATGGGAACGACGCTAGATTGCATTTTACATAAAAATTAACGCTGACGTTTTATTAAAAAACTTATAAATTAGATTTATCTAATGCAATCCAGTTAGTTACGATTTTATTCATGATTACTTAATTTTCTATTTTCATTATATTATTTTATCTCAACTATTATTTAAATAAAAATCATTTTTAAAAACCCAAACGTGGTTTTGTGAATATAACGTCTATAATAGCCGGGGATTTTATAAACTTATTCCTTAAAAGACCCGAAATAAATAAATATTCTTTTGTTAAATCGGGTGACCGAGCAGGCCTATCAGTTGGGCCCCCTCTTACAGCATTGCATTGATGTTAACGGTGAACACTTTTGGCCTTCAGTTTAATATTGCGGTTGGGATTATACTTTTGGTTGCTAGTTTTGTTTAGAATGAATTATTCATTAAAATTTATCATTAATCAGGATTTTTTGTTACATACAACGTTTATTGCTTTCACATAATAGGTCAATAATTATAGTTTACAATAAATATTACAAAATAACTGTGTTTTTATAAACTTTGGGTATAGGGAATGCTTGACAAAAATTGAAGTTACATAATCAAAGATTCTATTTTTGCTATAAAATACAGGGTGTTCCATTTGAAACAAGAAAGAAAATGACAGGTTCGAGTTTCCGTTCACCCTGTATATAAGAGAGAATATAATTGAGATTTAACAGGATACGGAGATATTGCATCATGTTACGAAACTCTGTTTGCCAAAATACATTTTTTTCTTCAACGTACAACAAGCTACAGAGCGTTGATTTACCTACGATTTTCACATAAACGTGTCCATATCTTTTGAAGGACTCTGTATAACGTGGCAAAACTTCATATCAAAAGCTTCAAAAAAATGTAACCAATCCGAATTCGGTATAATATACAGGGGTTCCCATTTGAAAAATCATATGTTTGGTTTGTAACGGAGTTATGCCGCACTCTGTATATTTCGATATAATTTCAAAATATGGACCTTCAGCACATCTACTATTTTTGTTAATAACATTTTTTGATATCTCTTGAAATAACCCATATACCGAAGTTTGTCGTAAGATTGGTACACTCTGTATGTAGACATCCAAGTCAGAGCTGATCTATATGTACTGTATTTAGTTGACAGTAATTTTTATTAAGTTTTGATATTTAAGTATTATTTAATATATTTCAAATTTAGGATTCCTAAAATTTTATCTATACTTATATACTCTTACGATGTTTTCTTTCCAATTCAAATTCAACCAGATTGAAACTTTAAGTGCATAATAAAAATTTAAATGTAATTTAGTAATAAGAATTGGCTTAGAATATTCCAGACTTTTGTCCTCGAGTAACTTGGAAACATCTTTCATGAAATTGGTTTATTTTTTGTCTCCTAACTGCCATTTGAAGTAAACGAGTTAAACGATTATATTACAATATTAGAATTTCTAATAGACAAGAGTAATGTAAAAAAATAGTTATAGGTACTCTATTCGGTGAACTCACCCGGATCTGAATTAAGTAAATAAACGATTCGACATACCAACTATTTTAAACAATATTTAGATTGATTACTTTTTTCACTTGTCAAAATCTGACATTTTGGTGGTTTTAACCAATAGCAATACATTATTCCAGCCAATCATTCGGTATTATACTGACAATTTAATTCATTTATAAAAAATCCCATAAGCCGTGTGATTTTGTCGTTATGACAACGAAAAAAGTTTGCCTTAACTTTTCCAGCGACAAAAACGGAACCTAACTTTCGAAAGCATGACAACCAGCATTGTTAACAAATTTTTGATGGCGTTATGTAAATTTTTCTCAATTTACATCTCATTTTTTAATTTATTGGTTTACATATTAATTAAATTGTCTTACCGAATTACACTCTAGCTTTTTTTGAGTCGAAGAAAACATGTCATTTATAATTCGAGTTTTGTTGCCATTAGGCAATTTTGTTATCAAATCCAGTGAAGTGCACTTCACTGGATTCCATTTCTAGTAGACTATCATATCGTTAGACTGTCATAAAATAAAATATTTTATTTCACATTTTGCCACAGATATGATCTACTATGAATGGACCTTAATAAAAATTTGATAACAAAATTTTGCAGTCTTAAACTTCAAAATAATTTTTGATTGTCTAGTTGTCAAATTTTTTCTGTTGTGTCAGTTAGGGATAAAAATTAATTTTTACTTATTTTTTCTTGACAACGGTAGCTGGAACGCTACCGAAACGTTGAAATAAAGAATTCAAAAATATTGTGGTTTAATTTCCCAAGAAATTAAAAAAAGAATGAATAATATACCACAAGGAACATACAGAAGCCATTAGGTAATTTAACTCAAAAAACTGCCAGAAAAAATTACTCGTCCTACGGACTCGTAATTTTTTTAGAGGCTTTTTTTTTGTTAAATTGCCAGGCAACAAAATTCTTATTGATACATGTCAAGTTTACCTCGACAAAAAAAAGCTCTCGTGTAATTATTAGTGATTATTTTTTTCACTTGTCACAATATGACATTTTGGTGGTTTTAACCAATAGCAATACATTATTCTAGACAATCATTCGGTATTATACTGATAATTCTGCTTCCTCATCGATAATACCTTATTTACATTGAAACGTCAAAATTTTACTTTGAATTTGTCATTATTGACAACTAAAAGTGCTTCTAAGTTTATTGCAAAAATGAACACAAACCGATTCAGTCCCATCACCCAGGAGAATATTGAACATTTAGGTAATACAAACTTTTAAATTGTTGAAAAAATCTGACATTTTGGTGGTAATAACCAATAGTAATACATTATTCTAGCCAATCATTCGGTATTATACTGATAATTCTGCTTTCTCATCGATAATACCTTGTTTACATTGAAACGTCAAAATTTTACTTTGAATTTGTTATAATTGACAACTAAAAGTGCTTCGAAGTTTATTGAAAAATGAACACAAACCGATTCAGTGCCATCACCCAAGAGAATATTGAACATTTAATACAAAATTCCACTCCACAATTGATGAAAAAAATAATCTTCCCAAATACAAATCGTTCTTCAAATTTTCTCGCATAATTTTTTATTTTCATCACTTATACTTGTGTATTTGAGTCAAAAACATTCAAACAAACCGAATTTAGATAAAATCCCTCGATCTAACGGACTCGTGATTTTATCAATCGGTTTGATTTCATATTTTTGCCAAATAACTCGTGGTATTACCTTTGATAAATTAACTCCAATGTTAAAATGTCATATACCTGGAAATGTTATTGTCACTTTGACAACTCCTCTTCCTCAATATCTAGTAGGCGGACGTCACTTTTACACAATGACAATGAGTCGCAAGTTTGGTTACTTATAATTTCAATATTCTGTCGTTAATTTATCTTGCCAAAAAACACTCGAGCTTTTCTTTTATCAGATAAATTTCTCTTTAACTCAAAGTTTTGCCAATCACTAAATTTGCTCGAAAAACTGATATTAGATAAAATCGCTCCACCTTCAGTGTCGCGATTTTATCATGTCAGTTTTTCTCGTAAAATTAGTGATTGGCAAAACTGTTTCGTAAATTTATCCGATAAAAGTATCCGATAAAAAAATGCTCTTGTGTTTTTACTGTTGATAAAACTGCTTCCTCATCGATAGTACCTTGTTTACATTGAAACGTCAAAATTTTACTTTGAATTTGTCATTATTGACAACTAAAAGTGCTTCGAAATTTATTGAAAAATGAATACAAACCGATTCAGTGCCATCACCCAAGAGAATATGGAACATTTAATACATTTAAAAAATAAAGCAATCCTTTTAAATTGTTGAAAAAAATTAATCTTCCCAAATATAATTCGCTCTTCAAATTTTATCACATAATTTTTTAATTTCATCACTCAAACTTGTTTATTTGAGGCAAAAACATTCAAACAAACCGAATTTAGATTAAATCACTCCGTTTGTTTTCATTATTTTTGCAGTTTTCGTGGAAAAAAAATTATCGATAAAATTTGAAGCTCTCGTGGTATTACCTTTGATAATTTGATAGATAGATTTAACTTTCAGATCCGGCATCCGACGATGCAATCATCATTGAAAGTTTTGTGATTGGTGGAAAAATTCAAAATTGACAAGCCGCAAAATATTTGTCCGAAAGTTTTAGCTTACGTCCGTCATGGGAAAAAGTTGAAATATGTTCAACTTCTATCCCGCATTGGATCTGATTATTTATAGATATCGCAGAATAATAATTATTCTAACGCTTTATAAAGTTTTGGAAAATATTTTCCAAAGACGCTGACCGTTCAACTAAGAAGCAAGATATTAAATCCGTTGGGGAAGACCGGGAAGTAATTACCCAACCACGAAAACAGTTTTCTTTAAATGAGTATTAAACTAATCCATTTGTCAGATTTAAGTACAATTTCGACCGATGACATCAGAAATCTGGCGGAAATCAACAATAGAGACTTTTAGCTTGTCTTAAATTTCTGACGTATCTGTAACGAACTGCGCATGTGTAGTTCCGTTACGTCTCAGCCGATACGATGCGTTGAACGTATTGTTACGTTCCCTACTCCGTATACTTAAACGTATCCATATCCCGACCAAAGTCAGTATTCCGTGCTGTTTGTGCTATATTACATCATCTTCCTCGTCTAGCAGCAATGGATTATTTAATATCGCCCCATTTTACGTTTTACAAAAATATAAAAAGGTAAAATAAGAAACTGAGGTTATACAATTAAAAACAGAACGAAGCGATACGTTTTCTGCTAAAAAGGCTTTCTTGACAATTTCTTTACGTCAACGTAACTCCAATACGAATACGTGTAAAAACTTATGACAAGCTAAAAGTGTCTAATATAAAATACCGTATACGAAAGTGTTGCCTCTGAGAAGTCACTCTTCCGTCAAACAGTCCATTAATTAACATTTATCCGTGTCGAGTGTCACCAATTTGGTAGTTATGAAATTTAAATCTGTCTATTGCTAGGATTTTCGAGTTGTCAATTGCCGTTACCCACTCAAAGCATCAATCTTTCTTTCTTTCTCTTATCCTTATGCCTTCTCAGGCGTCGGATTGGAGTTCTTCCTGAACCCATGTTTTCCATTCTTTTCTGTCCCTGGCTAATGTCTTCATCTCCCAATGACCTTCCCTTGTTCTTTCCAATTTCTTCAATCTGGTCTATCCATTTCCTCCTGGGTCTTCCTCTTTGTCTTTTTCTTGATATTCCCATTTCCATTACATTTCTCGCTATCCTATCTTGCTTCATTCTTACTAGGTGGCCAAACCAGTTCAATTGTTTCTTTTTAATATTTGATATTATTGGATCTTGATTAGTTATGCTTCTGACTTTTTCGTTCCTTACTTTGTCCCATTTCCTTTTTCCTGCTATTCTCCCTAAATATTTCCTTTCCATTGCATTTATTTTTGTTTCATGCTTTTTCTGCAGTACCCAGTTCTCACTGGCATAAGTTATAGTTGATACTGTAATTTTGTTGTATATTTCCATCTTTGTATTTATATCAATGTATTTATGGCTTAGTAATGTTCGATTTAAGGAATAATATAATCTTGTTGATTTATTTGCTCTGTTATTAAGTTCTGCGTCTAGTTTTCCATCTTCTGTTAAAATACTTCCTAGGTAGTTATAGGTTGTTACTCTTTCTAATGTTTTGTGATTACATTTCAATTCCTCGTAATTATTCCCCTGTTTTTCATATACTATCCTTACTTTGGTTTTCCCTGTATTTATTGTCATTTTCATCTTTTCTATTTCTCTTGCCAGTAAGTTAATTAGTTTCTGCATTTTATTTCTCGATTTTGATATGAGTACGATATTATCTGTGTATAGTAGGTTACTTAGTCTGACCGGTACCATGTTCCTGTACTCTATTATCGTGTCCAGATGTCCTCTTTGTCTTTTTATTTCCTTCACTATTTTGTCCATAATAATAACAAACAACAGTGGGCCTAAGCTATCACCTTGTTTTATACCTTTTTTCATTGAACACTCTTCCGATCTTCGACCTCCTATCTGCACTCTTAATTTGACAGTCTCGTATGTGCTTTTAATTATATTAATTAGAGCTTTCGGTACTTCTAAGTCTTCCAATACCTCCCAAATTGTTTCTCTTTCTACTGTATCAAAAGCTGCCTTCAAGTCTATAAATGCTAAATACATTTCTTCTCCTGCTTCAATTGTATTATCAATTAGTCTTCTTAAAATGTATATATTATCATTTGCTTGCCTTCCTGAACTGCTTGTTCCTCTTCTAATTTTGCTTCTATATGACTTCTTAATCGGATCTCTAATATTCTCGTATATATTTTAAAGCTGGTTTGGGCTAAATATATTGGTCTATAATTATCGCACTGTGTTTGATCCCCTTTTCTATGTATTGGCAATATAATATTATTTTCCCATTCTTTGAGGATCTAAATCAATCTAAATATTGTTTATAATAGTTGGTCAGTTGAATCGTTGTTTATTTACTTAAACCAAAACCCGTGTATAAAGTTCACCGAATAGAGTAGGTATATTTAATTCCGTACTATAAATTAATATTGTTACACATATTTTAATAAAATTGTGAGATATCGAAGTACCTATGTGTATGTAATTTGTATAATTATTATCGCTTGTAACATTTAGTTTGAATATTTATTTGTAAATTTTTTGACAATGTAATACTTTTTTTCTAGGGCGACTTGTGCTTTCATTGTACCAAATAAAATTTATATAATCCACCTTTTTGGTTAATTTTATCTAGACCATTTTATACTTTTCATTATAACAAAAAAATGTATAGCTTCTACACTCCAATGGAATAAATTTATTTGCTTATTGTATATTATATTTATAGAAAATTACGAAACACACCGCTTTTAAATAATGAAAATTCTCAATTACATTTAATTCGATTAAAGTCAATTTTTTAAATGAGAAGTATGGGGGTCTGGAATATCTATCTTATCTACTAAAGTTAAAGTGTTAAGGATAAATCCCTAAGCAATCGTTAAAATGCTTATCAGCCAGGCAAATCTATGCATCTACGGCTGGATCTAAACACGCTAAACACCACTCCCACAAGTGCGATGGAAGTCTTTTCTTCACTACACATTTTTTTACAGGGTGTTTCATTGGGAAAGGGCCTAACTTTAACTGTAGATGGTGATCACTTTGGTGTTTCCAAAAACCTATATTCAATGTGCCTTCTGCACTTCATAACCGGTACAGGGTGTCTTATAAATTTATCCTATTTCTTTCGAGCCTCATAACTTCCGAGTTACTCTGTATATTATTTTGAAATTTGGTAAACTTGATAACCATAACCTAGAAACTCCATAAAAAGCATCTCCAAAAAGATAATGCAGGTCCGACTTAACAAAAATTTTCAAAACTCGTCTTTCCTAAAAACAACACTCTGTATATAGACTTTTTTTAAATTGCTCTTTATAATTGGAACGATTATAAAAAATTGAATCTTCTTATTTCCTTTTTATTTTTCCGCAGACAATTTTACTACCAAAAATTCACCGTCAAAGTTATAATTTATGCACGTTTTGGGGGTTAACAATGGTATCGGAGAGGTTTTTTTTATTTTTTAGCTTGAAATAAAATCTATTTATGTCATACTAGTTCATTATTGTGTTTTTATTGCTTAGTTACCAACTATCTAATGTCGTACTTGCCCGTGCGGGCATAAAGAGAAATAATTTTTTGTTCAACTTATTTAATAACCATGTCGTAAGCTTCTTTAGACTTTTTTGGCAACATATTTACAGTTGCTTTCTTTGCTTTTTCAATAATTTCGTCAGGAATTCCAAAATCTTCGTTAATTTTGACATATAAAATTTATTGTGATATTATGACATTTACGTTTGTCAACATTCACCTATTAATTCAAACCGGATTTTTCAAAACACTGATTTGTATTGATATTGGATTGCAATAACGAACTAGTATGACATAAAAGTTTGTATGTACCGCAGGCATAAACAGATGTGTATACCCTCGGGCGACTTACAAACCCTCGGGTCGGAGGCCCTCGGCTTCGTAAGACGTCGCTCTCAGGGCATAAACATCTATTTATACCCTTGGTACATAAATAACTATTAATGCATCTAAAGAAGCATCCTAGAAATTCAATTGAGTTTGTGTGTTTACGAGTTCAGACCACTAAAAAATGTGGTTACAGGGTCGTACTTAGAAATACTCATTCAATATGTTTCGGATATTTCGAACACCCTTTATAAGGATGTGTATCTGGAAATTATGCACTTCTACATTTAGAAAAACAAGAGTAAAATACAAGAAATAAATTTATACTTCAAAAAACGGAGAGATTTTCATTTTGACCTGAAAAGAAAACAAGAAATTCTAACAACATTGTCCAAACGAAGCAAGTTTAACCTACAAAAACTGCAGTATAAATTTATTTCTCGTATTCTACTCTTGTTATTCTAAATATAGAAGTGCATAGTTTTCAGATACATATTCTTACACAGGGTGTTCGAAATATTCGAAACATAATATTGAATGAGTATTTTTAAGTACGACCCTGTAATCACATTTTTTAGTGGTCTGTACTCGTAAACATACAAAGTCAACAGCACATAAGCCAAACACACCTCGGTGCTGACTATCGAAATCTTATCGAGGAGCTAAAAGCGGATGTCTTAATGGAGCAACTATACCAGCTAAGGAAGACTGGAAGAAAGGACACAGGCTGACGGTATCATTACCGCTACTATGGGCCACCTTAGTAGACAACCTCCTCACGGAATTGTCATCAGCTTTTACTGTCTTGAATTGCCATTAAGTATTTTTTCGTGACATACCGTTGATGTAAAGTCGGTTACAGAGCGGTTATACCCCCACCAAAGAAATTTTAAGGTTGTTATCGTTCATGATCTCTCGCGAAAATCAACCGGTTAATAAACATAACCTCAATAAAAAGTGACGAGTTACAAATAGTTTCATATTGTTCGAAAAATGTTTTTTTAGTTTTAACTATAATTGACGAATTTTTGGTACTAGCCTCCTCGCAGTTATGTCATCACAAGTAACGTTGCATAGTTCAGTTAGGCTACGAGTTTCGGATGATTAGTTCCACCCTAGGGTGAATCATATGGATTGATTGAGCAAATATAATGAAACGGTGTTTTTTCAGCTTTTTAGAATGTAAATAAACACTTTTTCGCAGTTACTAGCTCCGTGCATATTATACATAAAATAATGAATTATCTTTGACATTATACTCAAATTTCTAATTTTCAAATGTTACTCCTGTCAATTAAATTTCTATAACCGCCAGGAACCATACTCCTAGGTGCGGGAACTCAAATAGATCCCGTTTTATAACTTATTGCGTCATAAATTACGTCATTAACATACTCCCCTATTACCGTTCTATCGCAAAAATGCAGTGGGAACTGAATAACAGTTCCCGTTATATCAACGAGATCTCGCGAAAAAATACCTATTGTAGTATGGCTAAAGTTTTCTGGGGTGGTATTGGAAAGAATGCAAACAGCCTTAAATGTAGTTGATAATTGGTGCATACAAAAGAGACTGACAATCAATGCTAAGAAAACATAACTAATAGTCTTGAGCTCAGAATTGGTTAGAGATCGTAATCTGCTACAATCTATGCAACAGCTAGCAGCCCGACTGTCCTTTGGTATCAAAGAGACCATCGTAAGCACATTATTTCAGGACGACAGACAGAACCTCGTAATCAATAGTAAGAAACGATTTGGACACCATAATCAGTAAATGTACCCTCACTTTCAACTTTTAAAAGCCGATTAGATCGTCCCATCTAAGATTCCTAATTTACTTTTAGTACAATTAGTTCTTTACGTTAGGTTGGAGCGATCGGGGGTCGCGGCGCAAAAGATCTGACCGTTACGTTACGTGCCTTAAGCGCGTGCGCTCTCTCTCGTTTACGAAGCAGCGATTCATAGGCTTCAGAGCTAGTCTCTCGGCGCAAAATGTTGATTGTTAGCATACATTGTATTATTAATTACAGTTAATAGTTTTCTAGCTTCAATATGAATTAAATTATATAATTTTTAGAAATTAGTGAAAGTGTATAGAGTGTATAATATAACATAAGTGCGAAGTGAATATTATGGAAAGTACTTCGAATGAAAGTGAATCAACAGAAAAAGAAAATGACAATACGTAAGTTAACAAAATTTATATTATATTTTTTATAATTAATACTACTGTATATTTTTGTGAAATGAAGTTTCATCCAGAGTAAAATAAATTCTTATATTAATATATGTATTTATTTATTGATTCCAAAAATTTGATTATAAAGTTCTTACCGTGTGTCCCGCGGCACTTTCTTCAATTTTTTTTACAATATTTTTTTAAATCATACCTACACCATATTTTGTTTAACATTCTGTTGATTGTATTGTGTGTCATTTTATTTTAATTTTTACTGTACTCCTTCTCATCTCAAGTACGAAATAGGCTTTTATGGGTTCATATCTCAGCCCATTTTCACTTTTTATTAATAATTGTCATCAAAGACTTTCATGGAACAATCACCTTCGGAAGGCCCCACAGAAAGCTACCATAGCCCTCGACGGATGGATAAAAATGTGTGTAAAAAACTGGGCCATAGACAAGGGTTGTTCAACCAATGATAACCTACGGTTCAGTAATATGATGGACAAAGTCACTGCAGTTGGGAGCTATAAAGCAATAAAAATAACTTCCACAATTGGGATGGAAATCAGGCTAAATCTATTGTACTTTTTTATCCAATGCAAAGCTAGATTTGTAACGCACACATTACTTCAAAGTCAACAACACATTAGCCGAACGCACAGTGCTGACTATCGTAAGCTTATGGGGAATGACTCAATGGGGCAAACCATTGACGCAACTGCCACAAGTAATAGTTGTAATAATAATGCCCGTTTGCTCCGTTCACTTTAAGACAGCCTTGAAATAAAGTAATCTTAAAATGACTAGTTTGCGTTGCTCCGCTCCATAAGTACCTATTTCTATTAAGTTCCTGATTGGGTCGACTTAAGTTCGACTTGGTTTAAAATCGATGTTAATAGCTAAAAAAACTGTTCTTTATGGATGAAATTCTTAAAGTTAAGAGGAACTTACGAAAAGCGTGTTTAAATTCTAAACAGGCATAAGTACCAAATAAGGTAGGGAATACTGGAAGAAAGGTGTACCCCATACAGGCGGAGGCAACATGGGATATGGACGACTCCAATGCCGAGGTACAT